>CP025649.1:9601672-9652878 GCA_003576665.1 Ipomoea trifida | reverse complement strand
CTAACAAAAAAGATATGTTACAAATTATTGAATACTTCATGATACACCACATTGGTAGTGTAGTTACAATCCTCTCCGTCTTCATTGGCTATCAAAATTTTAAACCCTTTGGGTTACTAACTCTTGATGCAGCAACATACAACTGACCGTGGACAAACACTGGCTTCCTTAAAAGCAACCCCACATGTGACAAAGTTTGACCTTGGCTTTTGTTTATAGTCATTGCATATGACAACATCAAAGGGAATTGCCTTCTTTGAAATTTGAAAGGCAATCGTATGTCGGTAGGTGTCATCGACATTCTTGGAATGAGTACTATTTCACCAGCATTGTTCCCAGCAACGATCTTCGCCTCAACTACATGATCTGCTAACCTTGTAATGACCAGCCTTGTTCCATTACATAGACCAAGTGAATGATCTATGTTCCTCAAAGCATTACAGGAGATCCCACTTTTAAAGTCAACGTATGGTTAGGTATTCCTGAAGCTTTAAGACCATTGAGAAATTCCGGTGTGTGCATGTCAGCTAACATACCATTACCAGCATCGGAGTTACAAACAGTATCGCAGCTAAGGTACGTCCTGCTCTCAGCAATATGCAAGTCGCTCATATAATCATTAATTGAATGGACTACATCAAGCGTGGGCGCCAGAATTGCTCGACTCTTCATGTATTCATCATGACATGATAACTCCTTGAACATGGGGAAGATACTGTCAACAATCGTTGCTATATTGTCACCACGGGGTGACAATAACATCTCAGAAGGGATCTCGACGTCTGCATAACCATCATTGGATCCTCCCATTTGACCATCACCAATTTTTGCTAACCAAGTTGCGAATTCTTGAAGTTCTTGGATATTGACTCCAGGTTCCCGTGTATTAAGACGAAGATTCTTTGTTAACCTCAACACTTTGCATGATTCCCACAAGTAAGAAGAGTTTATTGTTGCTTGAACAATATCTTGCCGTGACCCTTTTGGTATCACTGGAAGAATCTGTCTGAAATCACCCCCAAATACAACCGTCTTACCACCAAATGTTTTACTGTGGCTGCGCGCATCTTTACACCTCATGATATCGCGCATTGTCCTATCAAGAGCTTCGAAGCAATGTTTGTGCATCATGGGTGCTTCATCCCATATAATTAGCTTGGCCATGGTAATAAGTTCAGCAAGATGGCTTCCTTGAGTAATGTTGCACGTAGAATCTTCATTCAAAACAATGGGAATTGCAAACCGCGAGTGGGCTGTTCTGCCACCTGGTAATAGCAATGAGGCGATACCACTTGATGCAACATTTAATACAATGTCTCCCTTTGATCTGATTTTTGCAGAGATCGCCTTCCATACAAACGTTTTCCCTGTACCGCCATATCCATACACAAAATACATACCACCATGCTGTTGTAAGACATCTCTTATGATTGTATCATAAACAACTTTCTGTTCATCAGTTAATTGCTTTTCCATTTCTTGGCTTTCATGGTCTAATGCATTGCGATCATAGGACAGCTCATCGAATAACAGGCGATTGTCAGCAAGAAATGCATCTTGAAAGTTCGGAAGTGGCATCTCAGGAAAATCTTTTAAAGACTTATTGTATGTTTGTAACAACCGCTCTATTTCAATCAATGCAAAATTCTTCTTTTCTTCCTCAGATAAGCACATACCTGTGTGTAACAATTTTCAACACCTATGTGGTGAGCAAATGTCGTTGTACATAAGCAAAATTTGTAAGAATAATAAATAAAAAATAAATAATTGTTATCCGTACCGTCATCCTGCAATGCTAACCGCCTGTTATATTGTGCATCTTCAGCTAAGTAGTTCCATACTGCATTCCACACATTTTCCGGCTTATTGACCATTTTGGATGTAAGCATAATGACAAAGAGCTTGCGCATTGACTTGGCAGTTGACCAGTGACTTGCTTCAGTAATTGCGTCAATGTATTCTTTATCATCGTCTAACAACCCCCTTGCATAACATGCATCTCGAAAACTGGTGTATGTCACACCCTGGAAGGACTTGATGTCTTCAAAATTTGTTGGGCCTCGAACAACATTGAGCAGACATCTCAAGTAATATATCTCACCGCTCCCTGGAGGCACATAAAGATCCGACCAATCGAGAATCCCCTTTTTCCTTGGGTGCCACTCTCTTAGGTCTTTCTTCCAGACAAATTTGTTTGGCATGTCAATGTAAGCTAACTGTTTAGCAGCCTCATACGTCTTGTTAGCTTCAAACCAAGCAGTGAACATGCTCTGACTTATTGTGGGCCTATCAAGCACGTTTTGTATCTTGTCATCATCCTCAAATATAACAGTCTGACATTGCGGCAGGTGAAAGCTTAGTCTTTCGACAGAAGGGTGTCTGAAATGCACATCAAAGCTAAGTAGTCGCCATGCAGCTTCGCATGCTGATATGTAGCGACAATCGTAGTACATACTTATCTCATCCACAGCATCGGTTGATCCATCAGCATCTGTACTCCGATAAAACTCGGCTGTTACTCTGTCATTCCCTTTATTGACATATTTGAACAGGTATTTGATCGACCGTGATTGGTTACACCATTCATTCACATTAATGTGCGCCTTGTACTTGAGAAGTAAATATCTATTGTGTGGTACAACATACCTATTGTCTAACTGAACACCATTCTTCAGGACAGTCGACCCATTTTCACGGCGACGGTATATTGGGTATCCATCATCGTCCCAAGAAGATATACTCACAAATCTCTTCGGGAAGTGTTTTGAACATTTCTTGTTGACCATACATGGCGAGTTAGGTTTGTAAAGTCCACATGGTCCATGAATCATAAACTCTTCCACAGCATTGTAATACTCTCTGTCCACTTCTTTGTCTGGGATCTCTGCAGAAATGAAGCTGTCCATGCACGATGCCGTAGACAATGTAGTGGTTCTTTCCAAGAATATAAGAATGTGAGCATGTGGTAAACCACGCTTCTGAAATTCGATGGTATAACAACTGCAGAGAAATAAATAAAAGTACCAAATAATTTAAGAAAGTGAATATAACATAATGAATAACGGTTAATAAGGACTATAGTTTACCTGCAGTTACAACACCAAATAGATTTCCTGTGCGTATCTCCTTCACCAATGAATCCAATTTCATCTGGAAGACCCTACAGACAATGTCAGGTCGATCCTCAGGATTTAAATTGCACTTCTGCATGTATCTTTGAATTTCAGGCCACTTTGGTTACACGTGAATGTGATGAAAAGATTTGGATAACCCTTGTGTCTACAAATGGCCATTGCATCTTGGTAATTTTGGATCATGTATCTAGCTCCACAAGTGAAACTTGAAGGTAGTATGATTCGCTTCCCTGATTAGATGTATCTACTTCTCCTCTAGTCAATGCATCAGACAGACCTTTGTAGGCTTCGCACCTTAAAGCCTTCTGATTGTTACGAATATATAATAGTCTGCTCGATTCCACCATGGTGTAAGCATCTACCAGGAACTGTTGAAAAAGCCTCTTGGCATATAGCATTGTTGATACTTCGTCTAACCTATCATGTATCTTGTATGCAAAGAACTCTCGTTGAGATACACGGACTCTGCCACCAACACTTCACTCCTTGTAATATTAAAATTAATATCCTCCTATATCCATCTTCTCCGTAGGGGAACAAAATAGGGTATTGCAGCGACAAATATGCTGGATTAAGCTCGTTTATCCTCTTTAGAGCACCAGCTTTAGTCTCGACCAAAATATCCCGGTGTCCTAAGCTGGGATCTAAGTCACCAACAACTAAAGCTGCAACCTCTGATACTGTTGGCAAGTTGTATGTTCGAGCATCCCCGGACCTCTTGCCAATCAATCTCATCTTATAGTCAACAGTAGGATTGGTTTGCATTTGTGCTTTGCCAAACGAAAGGACTTAACCAATACATTGTGCTCATCCAGGTCTTGCTTAATAGCTTCAACTATATCGACATGCAATTTTGCATTAAACTTGCTGTTCCTGTTATACACAAAATGACACATCATAACGAACCCGTGGGTACGATAAAAAACTTGTGCACAAACTAATAACGTATAGCGAAATAACAAATAGTATTAATAATATTACCCGAATGAGTTAATGCGATTGTCCACCTCATTCTCCGTGTCATGTATGTATAGTTGGGCAAATTTAGGTGGATTACCCTCCTTCGGTGTTAGGCCCCCCATTAAATGAAAGTTCTGGCCATTTATCCGAAACATTGGCGGGCAAGTACCGTTGTTAATGGATTTGTCAACCTTTGCTCCTAATGAGGTGAAAGGAAAACATATTGTTGTACTTCCGAATGTTCTTCAAGAATTCATTCTTTTTTCCCCACACAAAAAGAATAAATCCAATATTCTTTTGGGGGAAAGAAGAGCTTTGGTAACTTAATCTTCCCATGGCCACAGCAAGCTGAATATTTAATTCTCCCGTTTTCAGCTTCTTGTTTATGCGTTCTTCGTACCAAAACATTGCATTGCAATGTTCACAAATGTTCGCCGGTCACCAATATCACTGTATTTGACTGAAAAAAAAATGTAGCTATAATTTGACATTGAACAATATTGCATCATCAAATTTAATACACACAACTAAGCAAACCAAAACTGGTATTAGCATTAATTGTGTTACCTTGTAATTGTGGTGGAACTTGATTTTGTAGTTGGGAAGCATCTACGAAATCATGTAATAGATTACGATTGTCAATGTGTTGGTCAATTAATATTCTATCAATTTGGATTTATCTTAAATCCAATTTTAAGGTGTGTAAGATTGTATTCAATAGTTTTTTTAATCTAAGCCGTGCATCGCACGGGTACAATACTAGTAATAATAATAGTGCAGAAAAAATAATTTTATAAGTTTTAGAACTTGAAAAATGATTACTATTTATTGACCCAAAAAGTTATACTTAAGCCAAAGGTAATTACTAATGCTTAAGCAGAACAGAATGTTTTGTTCTATACTACTAGAGTATGAGTTTTTTTATGGATATTTGGTACTAGGGCGTTCCAAACCGAATTTTCCGCTGACTGGTGGGACCCAATAGTGCTGGTCGAAACTGGCAAATTATGTTATAGATGACCGGAGTCTATGTTCACAATTTTAAAACTCTATGTGCATATGATAGAGCATAAAAGTTCATACACCGCTCCTTTCGACGCAACGATGGAACAAATCAAAGTGAACAATTAAAATAAGTAATGAGAAAAAATCCCATCCAAAAAAATACACACACAAACCACCAATAATGCTTCAAAAGAAGAAGAAGACTTTCTAATACAAACATAATAAATGGAAGGAAGGAATCTTGAATTTTTCCATATGTAGATAGACTTGTTGTGCACAAAAAGAACTAATTTGCCCTTCGATGCTAATCTTTTTCTATTTTGAATGCTAATTACATCGAATTTAATATGATAGCAGTGGTTAATGTTGCCATTACCTTTTGGTTCATACTGTTGTGATTTTCCCTCAGTTATCATATGGGAAGGGATTCTCATATATATATATATATATCAACATCAACATTCTTAACACGTTTGTAAATCGTATGTCCAGATAAAGACAAACGAGCTACTCGAGTCTCAAATTTTTCATTGAAAGCCTCCTTTCGACGTATAGTGTTGCCAACTTAACTTATAAAGCCGGCTGGAGTGTAGGCGCTAACAAACAATCAGGAGATGTATTATTAGGGTACGTTCTACTTCGAGAATTCTCAAATTCTACTCTGTGAATTAGACTTCTTAATTAATATGACAAGTTTAATTTGAATAGGACATTTTTATCTTGTGGGTCTTAATTAAGTGTGGTTGTTCTTGGTGCTGCTGGCTGATTGTTGTTGCCCTAGTTCTGCTGGTTGTTGTATTGAAAATATCAAAAACTACACTCAAAAAAATGATGCTGAAAATCCAAAAAAAAACAAAAAAAAATGGGAGTGAAAATATGTTGTTCTATTGGTGAATAAGGTTGGAATATTTTGGTGAAAAATATGTTGTTCTGTTGGTGAATAAGGTTGTCATATTTTGGTAAGGGTGGGAATTATAGTGCAAATTGCTGTGTGAGCATTAAGAAAGATGGGGCTAATCCCCTGACCCCGTTACCCACAATTCTTCCATCATGTGACTGTTGCAACTCAAACACGATTAATTACAAAATTTTTTGAATATCTGGTTGTCATATCCTACTTTGATAAGTAGGTGGACCCATTTAACTACATCCGGTAAGCTACTACATCGCCGTCTTGAATCAAGCAATTACTTGGCCCAATCTGAACAACACCCAAAATTATGCTTGTGTGCTGCATGATTGACTAGTGTTTTTGTTTGTCTTAGGCTTTTTGTATGACTAAAAGGGGGAGTTGGTGGTTACAGTTCTTATTCTACATAGTTTGGCTTTACATTTTTGCCAATAAAAATGCTAATGGGGAGCTTGTTAGTTTTTGCATAGTGGCTATTTTTACTGTAAAAATATCCTTATTACCATGTTCATAAAAATATTTTGGTCCTGTTTGGTAAATGGCTGTTAGCGGATAACTGTATGGGTTTCCCCTTTCGAAGTTAAATAAATTAAATTAGATGTTTTTTTTTTTGAAAACAAATTAAATTAGATGTTAGCTATAACTGTTTGGTATAATTTCTTTTCTCAAAAAACTAATTGAAAAAGTCGTTTTGAACAACTTTTTGAATTTTAGCATTTTAGAGTTACAAAAAACTAATTAACTGAACACTTATATTGATTTTTTAACCAAGTCAAACAACTAATAGTGACTGAATAAGCTAAAATTAACTGATAGGCTAACTATTTACCACTTTGCCTTTTTTGAACAGCATGGTTCTAAACCTTTCCTAGTTTTGATTATAGTAATTGTGTTGTCTATATGGAGAGGTGGTATACTTTATGTATTAGGATTTGGTAGTATATAAAGTTTTTTTTTTTTTTTTTTTGGTTGAATTGTTCGTACGGCGCCGTGAGACTAGTAGAAACCAAATACTGAAGCAAGACAGTTACTCAAGGTATGTGATTCAACCATGGCACTATAGTATATCCTTGAGGTATATTGTTATGAGAACTGATCAGACAGGTGTCAGTAGCAACTAGTGTTGCTATTCTTTCAAGGCAGAAGGAATTTGCGTCACGTGACCATCAATTTTTAGCAATACTCTTGAACAATGTCAATAGATACCGAGAGGTGATCCGATTGTACAAGTGTCTATGCCATTGTACTTAATTTGCTTAGTAATTGATCTTGATATAGGTTTGTGACTTACATATTCAACCGCGTTAACAATTCAGTATCTTCTTGCATTTTGTAATCATTATAGGTGTTATTTACTGCATTATTGGTTTTAGTCTGTGCATGATTGAAAAAGTGAACTAAATGAATAAATCTGCCCTAACCTAGGCGTGATGCACGGAGTCTAGCTAGTATTTCACCAAGCAAAGTTACATTAAATATTTGAGAGTAGGGAGTACGTATAATATTTTTCATATTATTATGATTACAGGGCACATACATTATATTCATAGATTGATCATAGAGCTTATTACAAATACTCTTACATTGCATAAATTAAACATTGGAAGGAATTGAAGCATACATGAAGACAACAACAAAACAAATCAAACAACCTCAGAAACCTTGTCATCAGCATTGTCAAAAGGTAAGCACACATAGTTGCTACCAAAATCCCCCTCTTCTGCTAAGGCCTTGCAGTAGATATACAGAACCACGTTTGCAGCAAACGCATGAAGCATGAGTTGAGTCTCAAAAAGTGTATACAACAATGCCTGAAATATAGCTCCAAGGGTCCATCTCCAATGCCCACTAGGCGCACCCACCATCACCATCATCATCGTCATCATCAGGTAAGTCATAAACAAGCTGGGAATGACGAAATATAGCGATACACACAAAGCTACTCCTCTCATCCCCTTCTTCATTAACTGCCCACTTCTCCTCAAGGCTTCAAACCCCCATTTTGATTCCTCCACCACAACCACATACGCTAGGCACCACTTAACCTGTAACCATAAAAAGATGGACACAAGCAGCAGCACCAACATAATTACCAAAACCTTAAAACTAATCGACAACCCGTCCAAATTCACTTCAACAACACCCAAAATTTGAAGGCCGGATACCAGAAGCGCCGCCAAAACCCCGAAAACCACAGCGATGCAAAACACAATTGTTAGATACACAAATTGGGTTGAAAGTAGAGGCAAGAAAGTGTGCAACAGGGACTTGATTGAAGAAGCAAGCGTCAAGGGTCTACCGTAGAAGGCGTTGAAAGTGCTGTAGGTGATAGTGCCCAAGGCGCAAAGGGTGAAGAAGAGACCAAATAGGTTGAAGACGAGGGGGAGAAGAATGGGTTGGGCTCGGTCAGCGGGGAAGAGGAGTAGCCATTGTTGGGGGTAGAAGCCATCATGGTGGGAAAGGGCGGAGTAGAGGGCTAGGTAGATAAGGCTGGAGAAACACAAGGGAAATAGAAAGAGAAGTGAAAGCGCAAAGAAATGGCGGTTGTGGGCTCTGATTATCCGTCTGGATTCAGAGATCACTGCCCAGAAAGGGAAGCCTTGTGCACCAGGTGCAGTAGACATGAGTTCAGATCAGAGAGATTAATGATTGTAATCTGTAGATTTTTTTTTTTAAACCGAGGAGGAACTCTTTATTCCCTAAAAATACAGCAAAAATTGCTTAGGAAAGCACCATAGGCTATATCACTCTGTCAATTTGTGGACATTTTCTACCCACGCGGTCTGACTTCTAAATCGTCCATATGTAAAAGTATTTGCATTCAAATAATCTAAATAATAATCTAAGCGTGGACTTTGAAATTTAGGATAAGAATATAATTTCCAAACATATTATTTTCATTCACACCATAGTGGGATTATATTAGTGGCCAATACCGTTGTCGATGGCAAATTTTACTATTGATCATGGTCCATCAAACCGCGTACCAGATAGAAAACAGATATCATTTTTAAGTTCTTTCGGTTAATAGTAGTTAGAAAATTTTGTTATGATCTACATACACTCTCTCTTATTTTCATTAGAACATCACTAATGTATCATTTTAATTTAATCGCAGTTTCATTTGACAATATACTCGTAAAGCTTACTATTCAATTTCATTTTATACACAATGTAGTTTCATTATTGCACCGCTAAAGTATAATTCTTATTCGACTATAAGTTCATTTGACAATATACATAATATACATATTGACATATTATTCAATTTCATTTATACACAATATATATAGTTTCATTACATCATCATTGAAAAAAAAAAAAGTGGGTGCACCGCATAATATAATTAATGAGAGTTATGAGACGATCGGGGAGAGATCTTTAGGTGATTTATTTTCTTTTAGATGTTTTTCATCCGTGTATAAAAGCCCAGAGTGAGGCATTGAATAAAATTGAGCAAGAATGAAAAATGCTACTGTGACCGTTTGTTCCCAAACCTCATTGCAAGATGTAGTTTGGAAAATACGTAAAAAAATATTTGATTATTTTGCTAAAATACAATTGTATTTTTCACTTTTTGTTGTATTTTACAATTTGTCACACTTCATTGTTTTATGGGAACATATATGTAATGTATCTGCATGTAAAAAAATAAAAAAGGTGACCCTCAAATTAAATCAATATTTCTTAAGTTTGGACTAGCTAAAAAAACTCACATTTTTGTCCATATACTCCAAAAGTTTCGTATACTTGTTAATGATATGAGAATAAAGTGATCATTGAACTCTTTTATAACCAATATGGTTGGTGCGGTGGTTCAGCACCTCGTCTCTTAAGCATTAGGTTGGGAGTTCAATTCCCACCCATGTGAATGGAGCAAACCATTTGTCCACCACTAAGTGTACTGACCGTTGGGATGTGGATTAGCCCTCCACTTCTAAGCTAGAAAAGGATACCTTTGGCATCCCTTATTTAATTTTGATTGTGTACTCCAAAATATTTAATAGTTTTTATTTTTTGAACAAAAATAAAAATTGAAAAATAATCCTTCCAGTGTTAATTTGACAAGATACCATTATTCCACTATGTGGTAAAAGAGCATGCATGATACCAACAGCAAAAAAAGTACATAGCCACAAGAAGAGATGGAAAAGGAAAGCATTGATTTAGCACATACACTTAAAACAAAGTACCAAACCCAATTGCCAAGACCACACAAATAAGCAAAGCAACACAGATGATGATGATAAGACCCTCTACCTCCAGAAATTATATTCTTGGTATATATACAATTTCCTCCATGGATTTGGGTGAGAATATAATGAGAGCAAATTAGGCATTGCTCCTCTGTGATCCAAGGGCTTTGAGTGCTCCTGCTCTGAGAATGAACTGATGGTATAGGGCAGCAATTGCAGCTCCAATAAAGGGTCCAACCCAGAATATCCACTGATCATCCCATGCTTTGTCTTTCCCATATATCACTGCTGCTCCAAAACTCCTTGCTGGGTTGATACCTGTCCCCGTCACTGGAATCGTCGCCAAGTGAACCATAAACACAGCAAATCCAATAGGCAGTGGTGCCAAAACCTTCATAAAATTAAACGTTCTCAGTAATATGACCTGAGAAAGTTTTAAAATTGAATAAATAAAATACAAAATACTCACTGGAACATGGGAGTCCCTGGCATTTCTCTTGGGATCAGTGGCAGAGAAGACAGTATAAACAAGAACAAATGTACCAATGATCTCAGCACCCAAACCAGTACCCTTACTGTAACCATCAGCCAGCTCGTTGGCTCCACCCCCATACCTCACATAATAAGCCTTCTGGAAGGCCTTAACCAGCCCACATCCACAAATGGCTCCTAAGCACTGCGCCACCATGTACATTATGGCTCGGACAAGTGATACCTTCCTCGCCAAGAACAGCCCAAATGTCACAGCTGGGTTAATGTGTCCCCCTGCACATACATATCATATACACAAATTGTTAGGATCAAGCTTTATTTCCTTATAGACAGTCATCACATTTTCGAAAAGTTGGGTGCTGAATTTGGCCCTTTACCCGCCTCCGACCAACAGAAATGATGAGATATAGGTGATGGAGAAGGCTAGCAAGAAGTAAGTACCAGAAATGCCGGCAGTGCAGTAAACAAGAATAAAGATCATTCCACCAAAGGCCCAAGCAATGCCAAGAATGCCAACACCGCCGCAGGCATCAGTGCCATTCACATGAGGGTCTGTTTGGCTCTTGTATCCGATCACTGTGAGAACAGTGACGTACAGGAACAGAAGAGTGGCAACAAACTCGGCTATGATGGCCCTGTAAAAAGACCATTGACCCAACTCCTCCGGGTCAATGAAGGGTGCTGGTGGGGGGTCCTGGTAGTCCTTTAGAGAGTACTCATTGCCAACCTCAATGTCTTTTCCCATTTCAACTCTACTACTGAAACAAATCAAGGATCTTATCGGAGATGGTGGAATGGTGGTGGAGTGTGGTGTGAAGTGAGCTGAGGGCTATTTATGGGGAGACGAATTGAAGATTTAATTATTACATTTAGTTTTAATTGGCTTTTGCTTCTTCAGCTTTTGCCGCCCCATTTCACTATTTTCCCATTTTCTATACATATGATTGAATTGAGTCTCATATTCTTCCAAACCTATTACCAAATCACTGCATATAATAATATATCATAAGCTGGTGTGCAAAGGATTGATATGGACTTTGGACAAAAAAATTAATTAAACTATTTTTAACTCTCCAAATATTGTATATGTTATGCAAATTAGAAATTTAAACTAAAGTTATAAGTTAGTGTTAGTGGATCACAATATCTTAATTTTTTTAATCATTTTTTAACTAGAAAGAAGAGGCTAGACGACCTAAAAAGACAAAATGAAAACTAATTACAAATCTCAACCATGAATGCTTTGCTTCCCGTCTTCTAATAACAGGAAAAACAGAAGCATATATGCAGGGAGGGGTACGGTTATTGAGCTCCTGTAGACCATAACTACATCAGTAACTCTATTCCATGATTAATTGTGAGAAGTCACAATATAATGCCAAAAACCGACCATCATCATCATCAACACCGCCCAATACGTCGCCCAACTCCAACTAAGCCACCATCTTTGATTCTCTCAACCACTCATCTGTTGCCATGTCAGCATGCTGAGCCACCAGCCACCCAATCATTTAGCCTAAAATATTAATCAGAAAATTAATTAATTCCTGGCTGTGGGCTTGCCATATGTCCAACACTATTTCATAGAGAGTAGTATGACTAATATAGTATTCACTGGGTTGTGAATTAAAATGAATGGTCGGTTGGTGTTATTTGCACTCATGCAAATATATAATGTATTACAGAGATTTTAATTGTTATCCATCTTCAAAGTAGGTGTTAATAATACAAGTGAGATGTTGAATTTATGAGTGTAATATACATTTTCCATAATTTTAATTTGGTATTCCTAACTTATACCCCTTCTAAACAAACTCGAATTTATTTGAATACTGAAGTTGAAACTAAAATAATAATGGACTTCAATAACACATTACCCATAATTCAATTTTTTTCAATCTTCTTAATCATTAAAATTATAAGTTTTTTTAGTTTTACCCAAAAAATGTTATTTTTCCTTTACAAGAATCACACTACCTAATTACAAAAAATTATAACAGTACAAATCATTATAAGATTTTATGGCAAGAGAAATGAAGCCCTACAAGACTGAACCACCTCAGAAAACACAGAACAAGAACCATGAATTTTGGAACATACATGCATACTGCAATTACAGTTAAGATAACAAAACAGATGCCCCAGCAAATTAATTCTGCATTCAATCAAAGATCCGGAAGCTAAACAAGCTCAGCAAAAACAAAATACATGCAAAATTCATAACCACTATTTTTTAAATAAAAGAAATCTCAACTCTGTGGAGAGGTTTTAGCTGACCCAGTGGGCTGGGAAGACTGAGAAGTTGGTGCTGTATCATAGCTCGCCCGGGCACCACCACCAGCACTTCCATCAGTGGAGTATGCTGAAGCCTGGGAATAACCACTACCACCATACCCACTATTGTATGGCACTCCTGATTGAGTCATCTGTGGTGCCCCATAGGGTGGGGGGCCATAACCCGGTTGACTTGCCGGGGCACCATATCCAGTAGAGGGAGCACGCTGGGAACCAGAATCAGGCTGAGAATAACCAGATAGAGTAGGCGAAGGCTGAGAGTGTGGATATACCTGAGTGGGCTGTGCATAACCTCCCTGGGCACTAGGCGACTGTTGTGGCTGCCCATAAGCTGGTTGACTAGTTGGAGGCTTTTGAGATGGGGGTTGTCCATAGTTGCTGCCATAGGCAGATGGCTGTGTCCCGTATCCACCTTGAGAAGTTGGGATGCCATACCCCCCAGGCTGGGAAGCATGGTACCCAGGTTGGCTGCCCGCTGACTGATTTGGAGGTGCTTGACTTGTATCACTCTGTGTCCCATATGAAGGCGTCTGGCCATCAGCTGCTGGGTTGGAGGTATTACTGTACCCAGTTGTAGAATTATAACCTTGTTGCTGATCATATCCAGGAACAGGATTTGGATAGCCAGATTGAGGAGCAGGTGCATGATATCCATTATAGCCATCTTGGGTATAGCTTTGTCCTTGACTGTAACCAGAGGATGGTTGTTGATTGTAGCCATAGGCACTACTACTATCAGTAGGAGCAGCACCAGGACCTCCAGGAGTTGGTTGCTGCTGCTGTGGTGGCACCTGGCTGTAGTAATCATAACCAGCTCCAGGAGCTGTCTGTTGATTTGGATTTGATTGATCCCAGCCAGTGCCATATCCAGCAGATGTTGGTTGAGGGGGATAACCAGGGTATGGTGGTTGAGGCATGCTATATTGGGGTGATGGACCAGGGTATGTTCCAGGTTGCATATATCCATAACCAGGTTGCTGCATTTGCCCACCAGGAGGGGCCCAGCTAGTTGGTGGCCGTGCCTGATATCCTTGCTGAGGATATGCTCCAGTCATTGCTGGATTTCTAACACGATTCTGCACAAAGTTGTTATCTAAAATGAACCACGAAAAACTAATCCACAGCACATTGGGTAGACACTGAAGTAAAATATGATTGGTATACATTAAATAAAATAGTACCAAATAACCAGCAAGATATAAATGCAACAATCAACACAGTTAATCTAAAATAAACCACTGTTGTTCTAGATAAGCAAATTACAGTCTCATTAAGGCAAAGATTAGACACCAACATACCGTACTCTTTGTTTGGGACACAAACTTCTGCAGAGGCCCATCCTCACCCTAATTGAAGTGACAAGTGCAATAACATATGGCAAAAAAAAAAAAAAAAAACGAACAAGTTCCAAAATGTTTGGCAATGTACTTATCAAATTGGGATAATTGTTTTTTTTAGTACTACTAACTCTGTTACAATGCAGTATCTGTTCATAACTACTTTCTCAACCTACTGAAGCACAAATAGTATATGTTCATAACTACTTTCTCAACCTACTGAAGCACAAATAGTCAATATCGCCTCCACTGAGGCTCGAACCCACAACCTCCCCTTATGGGAGTGCAACCTTGCTGTCACTAGACCACAAGGTCTCAGCAATCGAGATAATTGTATTTATGGAACCCCATTCTTGCATGTCAATACAGAAAAAATACTAAGTGATTAGCAAGACTAAGTAGAGCATTCAACACAAATAATTCTCCACATCCTATATTTTTTCCAAAATTTCACAAATGAAACTCAATTAGTACGAGTACTAATTATTTTTAATATTAATAACTACAATTAATTATTAATACTCCCTCTGTCTCCTTTTATATGTCATACTTACAATTTAATTATTTATTGGTCAAACCAATTCTTCTAAGTTTATTTTCTTTAGTATTTTTACTTTTAGTGTAGTTTTAGTGTAGTATTTTTACTTTTAGATTTTTGTGTTTAATAGTACTTTTAGTGTAGTTTCTAAATATATAAATTTTGTATACTAATACTAAACTTAATATTATCAAAAATAGAACTAAAAATAACTTCAGTCAAGTCTCGTTAACCGAACTAAACACATAAAATGAGACGGAGGGAGTATCAATATATCAATATATTATTATTATTATTATTATTATTATTATTATTATTATATTACTATTTAAGTATTAATATAGTCTTTTGTGTTTTTTCATTTCTTTCCCACTTAACAATTATCCATTTCAATTGAAAGTGGAACTTTATTTTTTTCTTTATTCCATAGACTCTCTCAACATTTATATTGACAACAATGAATCAAACAAATATAATTATTTACTTATATGATACTGAATACTTCTCCCACAAAATGCTGATCTTGGGATATATATATATATATATATATATATAGAGAGAGAGAGAGAGAGAGAAATATAAAAGGAGCAAAAAGTAATCATACATAACACAAATCAAATGCATACAGATATGCCCAGTCCTGTACTAAGCAAGAATATTTTTAAAACACAGAAGATATCCTAATAAAAAACCATTCAATAAAGAATTTGGCAGCACTAGCATCTAATAGTTCCATTTATCAATATCAGAATCATACAAGGGAGTGCAATCCTCTCCAGCTCTCCACATTTACAAACACAATAATGCAAGATTGTAGTCATTAAAGGGTCATGAACTTAATGTAAAGCCAATAGTAGCATTAATAAATGGGTTCTATTTACACAGCATACACGGATATAATTCTCATCAATTACTTACAGTCTCATTAGTTATGCCAACCTATAAATTTAACATCACCATACCTTGCAAATTTTAAAAGATACTTTGTACCTTGCAGTCAGATTAGAAATGAATGGAGCATTTTCATAATGGGCAGACATTTATTTCTCCATTATGTGAGGACAATTATCTACTATTTAGTTTGAAAACATACCCGAACAGGGCGAACAATCCTGATGAAGACCCAACATTAAATGGTCCAATGTTTGGTGTCACCAACTTTCCATTAAAAAACTAACTCTAGAATATGCCATTAGGCCCAAATGACAACAAAACATCAGATATGAAACTTACCAGAAAAAATTTAATGTGACGCCCAAACACTATTTACTAGAAAGTTCATCTAAAAAGTGTTGAAAAACTTGAGTAAAATACATCCACTATAATAGGGAAACTTATAAACTGCCTTCATACCTCAGTGAAATGGGCTTTGGTAAGACCTGCCTCACATGAAATCAGATATCCAAAAGTCCAATAAAATATCCAACAATTTAAAATAGGAACTGACATAACTTAGCACCTCAAAAGGCATTATGAACTTGGATGTTAAAATTGACTTAAGACCTTTATAAATTTAACTTGTATATGCAGTTTCAACCAATACCCTAGGAAAACAACAAGAGAAAAGTCTGCATAAATGTACTTTACTAGCATTCCATTTATAGTGCACCCTTATCAAGAATGGATAGCAATGGATCATGGCATACTAGAAGTAGAATACCATTGGCTAAAAAGTTCCTAGTTTGCAACTAAGGGCACTGCATAAAGCCACATTACCTCAATCCAGGGTCATTCAACACCGAACTACAGAATCTCAATCAGCCTGGCTGTACATCCAAAGAGAAATGGAAAAATATATATATACACACACCCTAAATTTGCATTATTGTGCAGGCTATTCTCTCTACATGAACAAGAAGAAAACAAAAAAATTTGAACACACAACTAAACACAATATTTGAATCCCAGTTCAGGCACAGGAATGCAAGAACAAATCCACATCATTATGCACAGCTTACATACCTCACTAATAACTTCATTGACAAGTTGTTTTGCATGCTCAATTTGATCACTTGTTCCATCAATCTGTACTGTCCTCTCAGTTGAAGTGTCACCAGGTGGCAAATGCAAAGGTATCACCTGCAAAAAAGTTGTCAAATTACAAATAAAACTAAAACTTGACTTGAACAATTAAAGGATTAAATACTAAATAAATTAGAAATAAAATGTTGTGCTCAAAAGGACCCAAGCATACCTGAATACGGGCTCCTGTACTTGCTTGCATGTTCTTAATGGTTTCTCCACCTTTGCCAATAACAAGGCCAACCTATAGATACACTAGTTGATAATAGATTGCATATAGAAGTAAATCACCAAATGCCAAACCAATTTTAAAGGCATATACCTTGTTGTTTGGGACTTTCATTACAAATTGTTCAGCTCCACTCTGTTGTCCAGTTACCCTTCGTGAAACTATACCAGACCCACCTGAATCAGCCTATTCCAGTTAAAGAATATTAGTAACAATAAATCACCATACACTGATATAGCACAATTTAACAGCAACTACTTAAATGGTCCCCTGAGGATAGGATAATGGTGAAGAAGTTATAGGCATGATACAAATAGATGAGGGTATAGAGAAGTCAAATATTCTACCTCAGAAAGAACATCTTGAATAAGCTGCTCAGCCTTGGCTATCTGCTCTGGAGTGCCCATAAGTTCAACCCCTCTAGTTTGAGAATTCGGGTCAGCATCCATGTCTCTGGTAACTTGTATCTTTGCTCCAGATTGGAGTTGAAGATACCTAATGGTTTCCCCACCCTTGCCTATGATTACACCTACTCTGCCATTTGGAATCTCTATTTTCTTGCTTGGACCAGGGTAACCATATGAATTACTTGCTGGAGGAAGAAAAGTAGATCCCATTGGCTTCTGGGCTGCAGTAAACAGAATTCCATATCTTACACAGTATGTACTAGAAAACCCTTAAGTAATGTGACAAAGTATAAACAGGAAGCTCATAAATGCAAAACAAGAAACAGGACAATAGGCAAACAACTAATAAAAGCACAATTCAAACAATGCAGTCAGAAAACAATAAATACTGAGGTCAGGAATATATCTGGACAATAAAAGATAAATCATCAGGTTTCATTGAGACCTACATTTCCTCAATTCCTACTGCACACAAACAAGTAGCTTACTGATATACAAGCTACAGAAGCATAAGAGAAACAAATTTATAAAAGTATAAGCAATGAAAGAATTATAGATATACAAACTGCAGAAGCATAAGAGACAAGCAAATCTATAAAAGTGTAAGCAATGAAAGAATTATAGCGAAAGTAGATCATTCATAGTAGAGAAAATCAAATTAAAGGTCCAATCACGCATAAGAATGGAGCAGAAACCCTTACGTTCTCTTGATTCAAATGCAGGAGCGCCACCACCGTTGTCAACCCTGGGCTTCTTTGGATCCGAGTTGTTGATTAGCCGAGCAGCGATCTCCTGAGCCCTCTGCTTCGCCAGCTGGAAGTCGTCCATCGGAGGCGGAACATTGTTGTAGGAAGGAGGAGGAGGAGCGCCCGCGGCGGCGGCGGAACCGTCGGGAGGAGACAGTGAAGAGATTGGGGCAGAGAATCCGGTGGGCCTGCGCGACACCGGAGAAGGGGAGGTTGGCTCCTCGTACTTCCTCTTGTTCGACCCCGCTTCCGATGCGTACTGTGCCTCTTCAGCCATTTCTGGTCGGAAAGAGAGTGGAAACCCTAGATTGGGAGAGAACCCAACAGCAGCGAATAGCTATGGATGGAAGGAAGGGATGAAAACAGCGGTCAAGAATGTTTTATAGTGGACCAGCAATTGCAGTGGGACCTTGTGGATTTTTCGTTGCACGGACGATATTTTCGTGGACAATTTCATCCTTCATATCAATATATCTTTGCTTATAAGTTATATAACTCCGCACTTTTCAGTTGAGGACAGAATTGGAATTTTGAAGCTCGTCGTCCACATTGCTTAATATAGATTGGCGACTGTGTTTACTTCTTTCCTTTAATTGCATTGGCGGGTATTGTACTACTATATTGGGCATTTGGGCATGAGCTGACCCGAAACCCGATTTTAAAAGCTAATCGATACTTGACTTGATTAGATTTATATATAACAACGTCATGCAATGAGATTATGATATAGGAGTTATGGACTTTCCTTTAGGTGTTTTGCTTGGGGTTCATTTGGTTCAACTATTATTGTTGAATGAGTTATTGTGGATAAATAAATCCCTAGTTTAAGAAAAAAGATTAAATAAATTAATAAAAATTTGAAAACTTAAAATATTATGTATTCCAAAGATATTGAAAGGTAGTTTCTCGCTTCAATTTGCTGGGTTATGGGTTATTTCAGTACTTTCATTGTCAACAAATCCCCCAAGTAGTTAATATGATTGGTTTCAAACTATTCTTTTTTTAATTACAAGATATTGTAAAAATAAGATAATGGACAATGTAATGAATATCAATTGATAAATTTGAATGTAAAGAATCTTTGAATGAGCGAAAATAAAGACAATATAACTAATGAAATTATTTCTCTTATTTAATTTAATTTGTTGATAATTAATAATTTTTTCAAATAAAGGTATTGTATACACATAATTCTAAATTAAAGAAATACATATGTATCATTTTTTGTTGTAGCTACTAATTTATTTAATTTAATAAGAGTAAATAGAGTGAGAAAATTAATTATGTCAAATTTGATTGAGATGAGGTTCGAACCTAAGATCTTTCTTATATAAATTAATGGTTAAGTTAAAAGCTAACGGAATATTAACGGAGAAGAGAATATTTAACGGAAAACTTAACGGGTAATCATAAAAGTAAGGTTAAATTAGGTAATCTCTATTAATAATATTTATCTGAATTATCTTAGCCATCTATTTGATTAAATAATTCATCTGAACCATCTATTTGATTACCGCCATTTTTTCTACCCATTTTAGGCCTAACTCTCTTTGGCTCTTATTACTATAGTAGATTAGAATTCAAAATAAAAATTATATATTATATACATGTCATTCACATGAATATATCCAAAAATATTTTAAATATTAGCTCAAAAAATATTAATATTATCTAAACTAAATTTTATGTGAACTTAATAGGTTATTGGTTCGAATATATTTTTAGTTATGTTATATACATATATAAATTTACTTCAGATATCAAATGTAAAAATTTTACATATATTGGACTTAAAAGTAAAAAATATATTTATTCTATTTAAATCTATATATTTTAAAATATTTTAAATATAAGGTCTAAAAATCACTCGAAATTAAACTTATGTTAATTTTATAAAGTTAATCTAAAAAAATAAGTGTTATAAACCTTCATATATGTTAATTTTATAGAGTTTAAAATCATATATATAAAATTTAAAATTTATATTTTTTAATTTCGGAGTATAATTTTCTTATTTATTATTCATATGGTTAGAATTAATAATATATATGAAATAAGATTAGGAATAATTCCATTTAATTATGTAATTTTTTCTCTATAATTTCATATAAATATGTACATGATTAGAGATTATATTAATCATCCAAAATTTTAATTTTGTATGCTATGATAATAGATAATTGACCAAATATATGAAATTCAACTATATTATTATATTGTACATTTTAATATATTTGTATTTTTAATTTTTTTTATTTAAATTCATAATAACAATTTTTTTTAAATGTTTTTTTTTCTTTTAATTTTTATAAATAATAACTAAAATTATTTTTATATATAATTTGACATTATGACATCATATTTAATGAAAATTTTAAAGTAACCTGTAAGAAATACTATTTGTACAATTTTTAAATTTTTAATGGTCCAATTACCAAAGTGTAAAAGTTCAGTGACTTATTTAACATTTTTTTCCTTTAATTTATATCATATAAAAATAACTAATTATTATATATAAATATAATATAATTCATGGAATCGAGGTCAGGGACTAGAAACGGGGTTCGAGGTCGAGTTTGGGTGCAAGGGATGTTGTCCTCGTCCCCAGCGGGAATAGGAAAGCTCTCTCCATCCCCGGCTCAACGGTTTCTCCATCACGGTCACATTGAATTGTCATAAGTATTATTGTAGAGCTGGCAAGTCCTTGAACACTCCACTCTCTCCATTATCAAGAGATCAGTTGTAAAAGACTTGCAATTCTTCATCATGCTCTTCTCCAACAATAGTCTGCTTTGTTGAAGGACATTCAAAGTCAAAGTATCATTGCCTTCAAGAAGGTGACCTTGGCAACCAACTCCGCTACTGTAGAAGGCACTGATCGCCTTCTCCAGTTCCCAAGGAGAAGACAACCAATTGCCTTCTATTGGAGAAGGCGTCAATCACCCTTCTCTAGCAGAGAAGGTGCCTTCTTCAAGGCAACTAGTGCAATCACCTTTTTCTTTAAAGAAGGCAACCACCGACCATCACCTTTTTTTGTAAACAAAGACGGTCAATCGTAGCATGTGGTAGTCAACAACAATCTACATGTCACATCATCAAAATTTTACCCGTAACCGGTTGTTTACCAATAAATAAGGCTTATTTGACTGATTTTTAATAAGTTTAAGTGCTTAATTGCCACTAGTTAAAATTCAAAACCTAATTGCTCTTTCATATAATGTTTAATGATCTATTTGACCATATTCCCTTACAAGAATAAACATAGACTAAGAACCACGAATTATGAAACATAGAGTCATACTGCAATTAGAGTTAAGATAACAAAACAGATATCACAACAAATTAATTCTACATTCAAAAGATCAAGAAACTAAACATGCTGAACATAACCAAAGTACATGCAAAATTCATAACCACCATTTAAGTCAAAGAAATCAACTCTGTGGAGAGGTTTTTGCCGACCCAGTTGGCTGGGAGGACTGAGAAGTTGGTGCTGTATCATAGCTCGCACGTGCACCACCACCACCTCCACCACTTCCATCAGTGGAGTATGCTGAAGCCTGGGAATAACCACTACCACCATACCCACTATTGTATGGCACTCCTGATTGAGTCATCTGTGGCGCCCCATAGGGTGGAGGGCCATAACCCGGTTGACTTGCCGGGGCACCATATCCAGTAGAGGGAGCACGCTGGGAACCAGAATCAGGCTGAGAATAACCAGATAGAGTAGGTGAAGGCTGAGAGTGTGGATATACCTGAGGGGGCTGTGCATAACCTCCCTGGGCACTAGGTGACTGTTGTGGCTGACTGTAAGCTGGTTGACTAGCTGGAGGCTTTTGAGATGGGGGTTGTCCATAGTTGTTGCCATAGGCAGATGGCTGTGTCCCGTATCCACCTTGAGAAGTTGGGATGCCATACCCCCCAGGCTGGGAAGCATGATACCCAGGTTGGCTGCCCGCTGACTGATTTGCAGGTGCTTGACTTGTATCACTCTGTGCCCCATAAGATGGGGTGTGGCCATCTGCTGCTGGGTTGGAGGTATTACTGTACCCAGTAGTAGAATTATAACCTTGTTGCTGATCATATCCAGGAACAGGATTTGGATAGCCAGATTGAGGGGCAGGTGCATGATATCCACTATAACCATCTTGGGAATAACTTTGTCCTTGACTGTAACCAGAGGACGGTTGTTGATTGTAGCCATAGGCACCACTACTATCAGTAGGAGCAGCAGAGCCTCCAGAAGTTGGTTGCTGCTGCTGTGGTGGCACCTGGCTGTAGTAATCATAACCAGCTCCAGGAGCTGTCTGTTGATTCGGATTTGATTGATCCCAGCCAGTGCCATATCCAGCAGATGTTGGTTGAGGGGGGTAACCAGGGTATGGTGGTTGAGGCATGCTATATTGGGGTGATGGACCAGGGTATGTTCCAGGCTGCATATATCCATAACCAGGTTGCTGCATTTGTCCACCAGGAGGGGCCCAGCTAGTTGGTGGTCGTGCCTGATATCCTTGCTGAGGATATGCACCAGTCATAGATGAATTTCTAGCACGATTCTGCACAAAGTTGTTATCTAAAATGAACCACGAATAACTAATCCATACCACATTGGGTAGACAATGAAGTAAAATATGATTGGTATACATAAAATAAAATACAACAAAATAACCAGCAAGATATAAATGCAACAATCAAAACAATTAATCTAAAATAAGCCACTGTTATTCTAGATATGCAAATTAGTAAATTACAGTCTCATTAAGGCAAAAAGATTAGACACCAACATACCGTACTCTTTGATTGGGACACAAACTTCTGCAGAGGCCCCATCCTCACCCTAATTGAAGTGATAAGTGCAACATATGGCCCAAAAAAAAAAAAAAGCTAAACAATTTCCAAAATGTTTGGCAATGCACTTATAAAATTGGGATAATTGTATTTACTGAAACCCATTCTCACATGGCAATTCAGAAAAAATACTAAGTGATTAACAACTAAGTAGAGCATTCAACACGAATAATTCTCCACATCCTAAATTGTTACCAAAATTTCACAAATGCAAATTCAATTAGTACAGAGTATTAATTAATTTTAATTTTAATATTAATAACTAACATTAATTATTAATATAGTTTTTATTAATTATTAATTTAATATAAGTTATTTATATCAATATATTACTATAATACTTTATACTATTAAAGTATTAAAATAGTCTTTAGTGTTTTTTTCTTTTTCTTTTTCCACTTATCAACTAGCCATTTAAATTGAAAATGGAATTTTACTTCTTCTTTTTTCAGAATACTTCTTTTTTATAATATTCCATAGACTCTCAACATTTATATTGACAACAGCGAATCAAACAAATATAATTATTTATTGATATGATACTGACTACTGACTCCCTCAAAATGCTGATCTTGGGAGTTGGGATATCTATAGAAATAAAAGGAGCAAAAAGTAATCATACATAAGTAACATAACACAAATCAAATACACACAGATACACCCAGTCAAGTACTAAACAAGAATATTTTAAAAACACAGAAGATAACCTTGTACCAAAACATTCAATAAACAATTTGGCAGCTCTAATATCTAATAGTTCCATTTATCTGATACCATAATCGTACAAGAGGCTGCAATCCTTTCCAATTCTCCACATTTACAAATACAATAATGCAAGGGTGTAGTCATTAAACCGTGATGAACTTAATTCAAAGCAAATAGTAGCATTAATAAATGGATTCTATTTACGCAGCATACACAAAAAATATAATTCATAAATTACTTAGAGTCTCGTTAGTTATTCGCCAACCATAAATTTAGCATCACCATAGCTTGCAAATTTTAAAGATACTTTGTACCTTGAAGTCGGATAAGAAATGAATGGGGCATTTTCATACTGGGCAGACATTTTTTCTCCATTATGTGAGGATAATTATCTACTACAGTTTGAAAACATACCCGAACAGCCCTGATGAAGACCCAACATTAAATGGTTCCATGTTTGGTGTCACCGACTTTCCATTAACAAACTAACTCTAGAATTGGCCCAAATGACAACAAAAAATAAGATATGAAACTAACCAAAAAGAATTGATATGACAACCCCAAACACTATTTACTAGAAAAATCATCTAAAAATTGTTGAGAAACTTGAGTAAAATACATCCACTACATTAGGGAAACTTATAAACTGCCTTCATACCTCAGTGAAATTGGCTTGACAAGACCTGCCTCACATGAAATCAGATATCCAAGTCCAATAAAATATCCAACAATTTAAAATAGGAACTGACATATCTTAACACCTCAAAAGGCATTATGAACTTGGATGTTAAAATTGACTTAAAACCTTTATAAATTTAACTCATGTGTATGCAGTTTCAACCAATACCCGAGAAAAACAACAGGAGAAAAGTCTGCATAAATATCACTTTACTAGCATTCCATTTATAATGCACCCTTATCAAGAATGGATAGCAATGGATCATGGTGTACTAGCAGTAGAATATCATTGGTTAACAAGGTCCTAGTTTGCAACTAAGGGCACTGCATAAGGCCACATTACCTCTCCATCCAGGGACATTCAACACGAACTATAGAATCTCAATCAGCCTGGCTGTACATCCAAAGAGGAATGGCAAAATATACATATGCATACACCCTGTATTTGCATGTATAGATATTGGTTTGGTATAGGAGACAATTATTCATCAACATAAGTCACAGGTAATGATACCAGAATTCTATGGCAGTTAGTCTACGTATATAATATTATTAGGCTAGAAGGATTCCAGTAAAGATATCCATCCAATCACCAAATTAAGAATATCGAAATATTTAGACCTTCACCCCAATAAAAAAGGAATGAAAACTACTGGACCTCATTGCTCTGCCAGGATCTACAAATGAAAAGACTGCATTGGAGTCAAGGTTATGCCACTGATGTCAAAAGTAGACTCTAAATACCAATACAGATATTCAGAAATAAAGCTAAATAAGATCACACTATTGACTTGAGAAGGAATGCTTCTACAGTTCAGCAGTGAGTATTTAACTCTTAGCATATTTGCGCAGGATATTCTCTTTACAAGCACCGAAGGATAGTAAAAAATATGAGCGCACAAACTAAACAGAATACCTAAATTGCATTTTAGGCACAGGTTCACAAGAATAAATCCACAACATTATGCACAACCAATATACCTCACTGATAACTTCATTGATAAGCTGTTTTGCATGCTCAATCTGATCACTTGATCCATCAATCTGTACAGTCCTCTCAGTTGAAGTGTCACCAGGTGGCAAGTGCAAAGGTATCACCTGTAAAAGTCATAAGAATTCAAACAATTATTGACACTGCATAATTGGCAATGAATGTTGGTGCTCACAAGAAAATAAAAGAGGGATTAAGTGTACCTGAATACGTGCTCCTGATCTTGCTTGCATGTTTTTTATGCTTTCTCCACCTTTGCCAATAACAAGGCCAACCTATACACACACCAGTTGATAATGATAGAACATAGAAGTATTTCACCATATAGCAAACAAATCTTACTGGCAGTATACCTTGTTGTTTGGGACTTTCATAACAAATTGTTCAGCTCCAGGTTGCTGTCCAGTTACCCTTCGTGATACTATGCCAGAACCACCTGAATCAGCCTATCTCAATTACAGTGTATTAGTAGCGGGCAAACCACTAAAAGCACATAAACCATAACTTATCTTAAACAGAACGCCCTGACCAAAGGATAGGCCTGATGGTTTAATAGAAGAAACTATAATATGAATAGAAATGGTATAAATAATTTATAAATTGAAATTCTACCTCAGAAAGAACATCTTGAATCAACTGCTCAGCCTTGGCTATCTGCTCTGGAGTGCCCATTAGTTCAACCCCTCTAGTCTGAGAACTAAGGTCAGCATCCATGTCTCTGGTAACTTGTATCTTTGCTCCAGATTGGAGTTGAAGATACCTAATTGTTTCTCCACCCTTGCCAATGATTACACCAACCCTGGAATTTGGAACCTCTATCTTCTTGCTTGGACCGGGATAACCGAATGATCCAGTTACTGAAGGAAGTAAAGTAGACCCAACTGGCTTCTGAGCTGCAGTAAATAAAATGCCAAAAATCTTTCACAGGGAACACGCATAAACGCATAACATAAGGGATGATAATAGGCACAAGATTAATATATGCGTAAAGAAGACAGGCCAGTCAGAAAAGCATCACGTATAAGGATGAAGCTGAAACACTTACGTTCTCTAGTTTCATAAGCACCAGCGCCACCACCGTTGTCAACCCTGGGCTTTTTTGGATCCGAGTTGTTGATTAGCCGAGCAGCGATCTCCTGAGCCCTCTGCTTCGCCAGCTGGAAGTCATCCATCGGAGGCGCGACATTATTGTACGAAGGAGGAGGAGCTCCCGCGGCGGCGGCGGAACCGTCGGGTGGAGACAGTGAAGAAATTGGGGCAGAGAATCCGGTGGGCCTGCGTGTCACCGGGGAAGGGGAGGTTGGCTCCTCGTACTTCCTCTTGTTCGACCCCGCTTCCGATGCGTACTGTGCCTCTTCAGCCATTTTTGATTGATTTTTGGTGTGAGAAGGATCAGAAAAATGCTGGTGCGGGGCTGTGGAAAACCCTATGTTGGGGGATAACCAGATTGATATGCGCAATGATTGGCCAATGGGGTTGGGTTTCTGATTTCGGTTCAGGTAGTGTTTGGAAACCAGAAAATAAATTCTGAAATCATATTTTAAAAATTTTTTTTTGAAGGTAATATTTTAAATTTAAGGGAAAAGGGTCAAATAGGCCCTCAAACTTTTCATAAGGAGGCAATTAGGCCCTCAAACTTTTCAAAGTTGCAATTATGCACACGAACTCTTAATCTGAGAGCAATGAGGCCCAATGACCGGATAATCACTGGTAACCTCCGGTAAGATGCCTTGTAGGCGCTGACTGGACACCATTTGTACATATTAAGCTTGCCACTCAGCAAAACTAAAAATAATAATAATAAATAACAAAGATAAAAAGAAAACATAATCCCTATTTCCTATTTACGCTCATCAATCTTCACTACCAGTTTCCTAAATCTTCACACGTAAAACCCTTGATACGCAAATCACCAATCTTTACGCTCATCACCACCAGATTCGTTGAAGATTTCTTATTCTTGTTCATCTTTTCGTCTTCGTGTCGTACGTACGTTTCTCTATTCTTGTATGTTCTTGCGTATGGCTTCTTCTTCTTGGAGTGGTTGTTCAATGTCATCTCCATCAAAGTTGACGCCAAATTTACAATATGAGCCATCTTTGTATTGTCGTTGTGTAACACTCTCTGGTAACGCTAACTCAGGAACTACCTCTGCATCGTCTAAACCATGCTCAACAAATATATCAACTTGACCCCACACACAAGCAAAATGCATAAGGTCAACTGTACTTCTATCATTATTGAGCAACCTTAGGTTCTCCATACGCTCATGAGGTAATTTATACGATAGAGAATGAATTTTTCCATACCTATTCTCTTTAATATACTTCAGCAAATGAGGGTACGATAAATAATCTGGGTCCATTGTAACCTCTTCAACTTCACCATTTTCATAGTTCATAACAGGGTATTGGACAAAACTGCCACCATGATGAATTCTTATACGTATATTGGAATGCATCCTAAAAAAACAAACAAAAAAAGCAAACAAACAAACAAACAAGCATTCAAGTATCTGCCACCAAAAAAGATCACTACCAATATGAAAGGGGGACCACAACAAGTCAAAAAAAAAACCACTGCCAAACACTAAAGTAAAATATGCAGGACTACATTCAATCCAAATTTGTCTCCATTTTAAGGGACCCACATCATAAGTAAAAAAAAATTCACTGCTAGGCTATTTAATATACAATTACCCACATCTATGCTTGCAAACATACAAAACTCATATCTCAAAAGGTTTACCAATTTGCCTTCAGTTAGTGTTCAATAATCACCATACATTTTATAATATGAAAGGGGGACCACAAGAATTCAAAAAAGATCACTTCCAAACACTAAAGTCAAATGCAGGACTACACAAACTCAAATTTGTCTCAATTATGAACTACATTTTAGGGGACCCATATCACAAAGCAATCCAAATTCACATCCATTGCCAAACTTTTTAATATACAAATACCCATATCTATGGCTGCAAATATACAAAACCCACTATACATTTTTGCTTTGCTAATATGAAATATTCGGTTGAAGAAGGGATAGATTAATTACCTCTCTTCACAGTCTGTGGAAGAAGTTCGTCCGACCGTTGTCAACTGCCAAAGCTTCTTCTTCAAGCTTCGACTATCCGTCTATTGCCAAAGCATCTTCTTCAAGCTCCAGTCAACAACAATGGCTTTCGTCGTGCACTTAGCCTGCAATATTCCTTCGTCGATTTTAACTTTAGGTGAATGAAGCTGGATACTTGGAAAAGGATAAATTGATTTTGCGTTTAGATAGTGGTTATTAGGGTTACTGATTTCAATTCATTCTTTAATTTATTTACTTTTTATTTTGTTACTTTGTTTCGTTCCTTCCGTTTTCTTAATCTTTTATTTTGTTTTATTTATTTATTAATTACCTTTTGTTTTGTTTTTTTATTATTTATTATTATTATTTTTAGTTTTGCTGAGTGGCAAGCTTAATATGTACAAATGGCGTCCAGTCAGCGCCTACAAGGCATCTTACCGGATGTTACCAGTGATTATCCGGTCATTGGGCCTCATTGCTCTCAGATTAAGAGTTCGTGTGCATAATTGCAACTTTGAAAAGTTTGAGGGCCTAATTGCCTCCTTATGAAAAGTTTGAGGGCCTATTTGACCCTTTTCCCTAAAATTTTTAGTATTTGGATATGTATGAGAAATTAAGCGAACATAAATCAATTTTCGTTGACCATGAAAAATATAGGTGCTTTCTTAGAAAATGACTTTCGCAGCATCACAAGAGTCACAACCTTAGTTTTCGCGGCATTAATGCTTTGGTTTTCGGGTGGAAACTAGTAAATTATTGATTTCTGTGAGGAAATCAGAGGGTTGGTTTTTTTTTTTTAATTAAATTTTTTGTATTTTATTTTTAATAAATAATATTATTTTTAATATTATTATAAATTATAAATATTTTTAAAATTCTAAATAAAATAATTAAAATGCTTAATTATACAACTTTACTCATTTTTTCAAAAAATAAACCAAACACACAAAGACAGTTTTTCAAAATGCAACCAAACACTAAAAAAACATTTTCCATAAGTCATTTTTCTAGTTTCCAAACACACACTTAGTGCTTTAACTTTCTTTTTAGGAAAATCCAAAACATCTATTAATTTAGATCCTCGACATTACAAAGAAAAGTAGAATAAATGATCCACTCCTCGCAATCTGACTTAGTAATAGACTCTCGAGCTAATGTAGGAATTGTAGGTTCACATATCGCTTTACAAAAGAGATAGACACGTTGTTAAACAAATTTTTTTTTGAAGGTAAACGTAGTTATTCCATTAATTCATAACATAAAACGTTTACATCAACTATCAATGAAATGGTAAACCATTCCTTACAACCAGACATAGAAACAACTTTTCTAACTATGCTATAGAAAACTTGAATCGCAGACTGTTTCATAACTAGGAAGCTATGTTCCTTCTGGGAGCTTAAAGCTTCATCAAATATCTGGGTCTTCGTCATCATTCTTTTTTGCTCGCCCAGGATAAGATCAACACTTGCCGAAACCAAACTAAACGATTTATGCTAATGAAAATGAAAAGCTCGTGAAAGTAACGAGATGAAAAATGCTCGTGAAAGTAACGAGAGAAAAACACAATAATAGAGAAAATAAAAAGTGGGTAAAGTCAAAGTAGGGTTGGGAGTTCAAGACTACCAACACAAACCCAAATACCTACCTACTATTATTTTATTCAAAGGGAAAGAAAACAGAAGAAGAAGATTTGTGGCGGTGGTCGGAGGCGGACGGAGCTGCGACGGTGGTCGGGACGGAAGAAGAGCGAGAGCAAACGTAGAAGGTGACCAAAACCGCCGGCTCAAAGCTCCATTAAAGCTCCTACCGGAGGCCGGCGGTGAAAGCCAAAGTTGAGCAGCAGAGAAAGGCGTTTGATTTTAGAGAGAAAGGGAGTCGTTGTTAAACAAACTTAATCTATTTTTAGTGTCTAACATAATCAAGTTAAAAGAAGACTCTCTTGAGCTAGAATTAAGACCTTGAACCACAACAAGAACATCAGACTCCACCATTACTCTATCATAGTTTTGCGATGGCAACTGCTTCAGCTTCCCTTAGATGGTAGGTACCCAACCATGGAGTGCATATAGTTCTTTAAATTGGCCTCGATTGTCTCTAAGGATCCAACCAAAGCCCATAATTCCACCTTTTGTATCTATAATTGCATCTACATTTAATTTGAGCAAGCTAGATTGAGGTTTTTCCCATTTAATAATTGCACTAACAGGAAGAGGAGCATTGTGATGGTCATCTTTGGAAATTTGTCTCCAATCCCTAAAGTAGGACAACAATCTCTTTGTAATATGAGTTGCCATGCAAGAAGTATTCCTCCAAATCTTTTCGTTCCTGTTAAGCCAAATGTTCCAACACAACATAATCAGGATGGAAAACTCATTATTATTTATAACACTAACATTGTCATTGACCCAATCTGTAAAGTTCTTATAAGCATCAGGATTTTTAAATCTGTTCAAAATATTCTAGCACTCCCTAGCCAACTTGCACTTCACTAATGTATAGAGTATAGTTTTTGGGTCCCGACAAATCAAACATATACAGTGACAATCCACTCTCTTATGGTTAAGCAAAGTGGAAATGGGCAAACAAGAGGTGCAAGCTTGCCAAAAGAAAACCTTCACTTTCGGAAGAATATTCACCTTCCAGACAACTATCCAAGCACGAGGAATCTTATTAGAAAAATCATGCAATTAAGCCTTATAACAGCTCTTCATAGTAAATTGACATCTCTTGTCCCTATCCCAAATCAGTTTGTTTTCCTTATTATAAACAGGTAAAGGGATGCTATTAATAAGCCTCGAATCCCTGCTATTGAAAATACCGTTGATCCTCATCCAATTTAGCACTTTGATTATTGAGGAGACTGTTGCATTTCTCATATAAGGAAAAGGATAAGTTGTCAGTGCAGAATTGTAACAATCAGAAAGTCACTTATCTTTCCAAATTCTTATGGAATTCCCATTACCTACCATCCACCTGCCATGTATCCTTATAAGCTTCTATGATTCCAATAAACTACTCCAAATGAAAGAGGGGTTGCCACCTTTTTTTTTTTACTGCAGAAAGGAACAATTAGGATAGTATTTAGGTTTGAGGGCCTTAACCACTAAAGAAGATTGATTGCGTAGCAGCCTCCACCATTGTTTACACAACATAGCAAGATTGAATTCCTTTAGTTTCCTAAACCCCATCATTCTCCACTGTTTAAGAATACAAATTTAGTCCTATGTTTTCCAACAGATACCCCTCCTCCCCTCATTTTCACCCCCCCCCCCCCCCACACACACACACAAAAAAAAAAACATTCACCACCCTTCCAATTTCCTTTATCATGACATAGGCAATAAGAACATATTTATGGCAAAAGAGGGTATTGTTTGGATCACACTCTTCAACAAAACCTCCCTCCCAACTCTAGTAAGAAACTTATGATTCCACCTTTGGACTCTAATGACAATTCTATTCTTAATATACTCAAACACTTCTCTTTTATTTCTACCAACGAAAGAAGGTTATGCTACTTTAAAGATTGATATTAGCAAAGCTTTTGATAGGGTAGAGTGGAGCTTTCTTATTGCAATCATGGCTCGTATGGGATTTTCTGACAGATGGATTAATCTGATCACTGAATGCTTATCTACTGTCAAGTACGCTATCCTTACTAAAGAAGGTGAAATTGGACCTATTTTCCATAGTAGAGGTCTGAGACAGGGTGATCCCCTGTCTCCATACCTATTCATTATTGTTGCCGAAGGCTTAAACTCCATGATTCAATCTGCTGAGGTGCAAGGTTCCCTTCATGGTGTTTCTATCGCAAGGAATGCTCCTATAATCACTCATTTCCTCTTTGTCGATGGTAGTTTCTTCTTTTTCAGAGCCAATCCCCCCGAGACCGCACTTTTAACCTCTTGTCAAGTCATTAATTTGGATAAATCTACTTTAATTTTTAGAAAAAATGTGGATGCGGATACTCGCTCTCTAGTTTAGAATATTTTGGGTGTTAGAAGTGAAGAATGTAATGGATCTTACTTAGGGTTACCTTTTATTGTGGGCAGAAACAAGAAACGGATACTTGGCTTCATTAAAAATAGAATTGTGTCTAGAGTGCAAAGTTGGGGAAATAAGCTTACCTCTAAAGCGGGCAGGGAAATTTTATTGAAAAATGTACTACAAGCAATTCCAACATACGCTATAAACATCTTCTTGCTCCCCAAGAATCTCATCGAGGAAATTGAAAGGGTCATGAATGCATATTGGTGGAAGAGTGAAGAAGGTGAGAAAAAAGGAATTCACTTGAAACAATCATTTGCTTTGTGTGCTCCCAAAGATTGGGGCAGTCTTGGCTTTAGAAGCCTCATGGAGTTTAACCTCGCCCTCTTATGTAAGCAGGCTTGGAGGCTTATGGATAACCCATTCTCATTCGTTGCCAAATTATTCAAATGTAGATACTTCCCCAACACCTCTTTCATTGATGTTGTTAAAGGTCACAACTAGAGCTGTCAATACGGACTGGCGGGACGGGGCGGGCCAAAAAAGCCCGCTCTTTGGCGGGCTTGAGTTTTGTTGGCCCGCCCTGCCTAAGGCCGGCGGGCTAGGCGGGCCCCCCCTTTTTTTTTTTTTTTTTTTTGTAAATTGTTAATTTATTACTATTTTTTTAAATTTTTTTTATCATTTGTACATAAAAAATAATAATTAAAATAAATTATACATAACTCACATAAAACATAACTCATCAAACATTAAACATTACATAATTGATTATACATAAGTACATATCATATTACTATATTAGTAACATAACAATAATATACATATCATATAATTTAAAAAAAAAAAAAAAAAAAAGATGGCTGGCAACCCGCGAGTCTTGGCGGGGCGGGCCAAAAAAGCCCGCTCTTTGGTGGGCTTCAATTTCCGAAACCGGCCCCCTACTTAGGGGGCGAGAGAGGCCGGCCCGGCTGGCTAAGCCCGTTTTGACGGCTCTATATCACAACCATTCATTCATCTGGAGTAGCCTCTCTGAAACTAGGGAAATTATTGGCAAGTATACTAGATGGAGAGTTGCCGAGTGGGCAATAGCAATCAAATTATGATCTGGACTGACCAATGGCTGCCTGATAAACTCAACCCCAGAATCATCACTAGTCATTTTCCCCGGCCTACTGCAAAATGACACTGTCTCATCTCTTATCAACCCTCATACTAGAGATTGGGATGCAGAGGTTATTAAGGACATCTTTCACCCCCGTGATGCTAAGCTTATCCTAAGTATTCCTTTATCTAACAGATTTTGTGAAGACAAACCAATCTGGGCAATGTAGGAGAAGGGAACCTTCTCAGTCAAAAGGTGTTAGCATGCTATTATGGGTGAAAGGCTAGCATCTGACAAAGCTGAGTGGAAGTTTATCTGGAATCTACAGATCCCTCCAAAGGCAAGAATTTTCTGTTGGCAAATGTGTACAAATTGTGTTCCCACAACTGATCTTCTTCGCAGTAGGAGAGTTGATTATGTCAAGTTTGCATGGAAGCTGATGAAAATCTTCTCCATATTCTCTCTGAATCTTAGATATCATCATATCAAAGACTTAATTCGTGTCAATGTGACTCAATTTAAAGATAGTGATTTTTTACTTGTCAGACAAAATTATGACTCAATTTAAAGATGAATTTCATCTAATAAAATGAATATTATTGTGGTGGAGATATGTTAATGATATTAAAACAATTAATTATAACATTATTGAGCAGAGAGAACAGAGAAGCAATTATATATATTACATTCATGTAGCAATTCGTCCTATTGTAACATTAACCTTTCTGCGCTCGGCAGAGCATTAAACCTCAGTCCAAGCATCATAGTAGCAAGCAGCTAACATCAATTTAAAACCAAAAAAAAAAAAAACTCAAAAATTCCCAGAACAAGAAGTAGGCTGATGAGCATCATCGACGTCATGTTCGTCGTTGCAATCCTCTTCAAATATGGTTTCCAGCGAAGGAGAATTGGATATCTTCTTCCGCGATACGAGAATCGCAGGAACAACCTCGACCCAGGACGATGAAGAACTCACCAACAACGCCATCTGCTTTGCCATTTCCTAGCAATTAATGTTTTTCTTCGATCGACTTTGCTGAACCGGTAGTGTTGATGAGTATAGAGTGAAGAAATGAAATTTGGTTGAGAGAGAATGAGAGATGTATTTCTGCAACTTGATTGCTTTACACACGCTTGCATACACATATATATACACGCAGAGCGGCAGAACGAACAGGAACAGTGTTGCGGGAAAGACAGTGGAAAGAGCACTGAAACCTGAGAAACACGTGTTTATTGGAAACTACATGTGGCCGCCCCAATTTAATTATTATTTTTTTATTTTTTATAATTTCTTTTTTTATTTTTTTTTTTAAAATTCCTTACTATATTTTGAACTTTATAAACCAACCTCCAAACTTATGAAGAGTTAAATTTAGTCAATTTAATTTTGAGATTCAATATCAAATTATCATAAGAAGTCCAATCCAAATTCGAATATTAAATGTTCAATTAAACCTCACTCGTGCCTTGAGCCCCCTCCCCTCCGCTATTATGATTAGGAGAATCTACAATTACATTTTAAGAGTGTACATTAAATAAACTCTACTCATATCTAATAGTTTCAAAATTATACACTTAATAACAAATATCGAATAAGAGGATGTTAGTGCTCCAATGCTACCTATGTAGTATTTAAGAGTGACAAATGTCATTTGCAATGTCACAATTTTATTGGTTTACAATAAAAACAAAAGCCAAATAAGTGCACATGTGGAATTTGTTTTGTCACGATCAACAAGTCCAATAAAGAAATAAAAATCAAAGACAAAACACAATAATTGACAATTAAATAATACTCCGTATTCACCATTCCAAATAAGTGGTATCCAACTCTGATAGTGAGAACATTAATTCTTTATATTGAAAAATACTGAAAGAGTATAAAATTGATACTACTCTATAAATAATCATGAACGTTTTAAAAAAAAATTATTTAAATATGTGCAAGTAAATTTACCTCTCTATAAATAAGTGAAGGAGATGATTCAAGTCAATATTGTGATTGTAAAACTGAGTTTCTAAAAAACGCACAAAGAATATACGGAAAGAAAAATATTGCTACTCTTGTCTACTAAAATTATTATATAATATTCACTAATCGATGTAACACAGTTTTTTTAAAAGACTTTTTTTTTTTTTTTTTTAATTCATGGATTATTTGTGAATTAGCAAATTTCACAATGAGTGGATAAAAAATCTATAACGAAATAAAAAAAACTTCAATAAAATAATAACATATCAATTAATGATTTTTTTTTTCTGAAAACATATCAATTAATGATTAATAGTGAACGACTCATATAAAAATGGTAGAGTTTGATTTTTGTACTTGCTAGAAAGGTATTTAAAAATCAATTGAGATCATGCATTCTTTTAGTGTCGTAACAACAATGGGCCTAATAGAAATTTAGAGGTGGTCATTGTTCGATTCATAGTTCCGAAACGGTAACCGTAACCGTTAATATACGGTTGCTTGGCGGTTCTAAATTGACCGTTACGGCTCATGAACCTTCCGTTAACTTTAAAAAAAAAAATTATAAAGTTTTGCACCATGTAATTAACTCAAATTTACACCATACTATGAACCAACGATTCACGGTTCACAAAAAAAATATAAATATCTAAAAACATAATAACGAATGAAGGTTATATCCCAATTTCATCTATATGTTCTCAACCTGTTGAAAAGATAGTCAATTTAGCCTACACTGAGGCTCGATCTAATGACCTCACATACAAGAGAGTCATTACATGTCATCCGAGCACAAGGTGCTTAACGAGTTATATGTTAGTTATTTCATAAAATATAAATATAAATATAAAATTTATAAAAATGTTTTACATTATTATTACTATTATTATTATTATTATATTATTATTATTATTATTATTATTAAAGTAATTTAAATATCTAAAATATAAATAAATTTAAAATTTTAATATAACATATTAATATTAGGCACATTTTTTTGCGCATCGTGTATAAAAAATACTAATGATTGTAATAAATTCGCAGTTCTACTTCTCAAATTAAAGTAGGATGAGGAGGAGAAATGCAAATTGAGATCGATCTTATGGCTTAAATCCCTTTATTCACGCTCAAATTGAGATTTTAAGTTGAAAATTACGAAAATACCCTTAAATTTTTTAGATTTCGGCATGTCTTAAATAGAGAGGTGACCGACGTGATGAATTTTGACACTAAAGCAATAGCCATGGATGCAAATTGGTACTAAAATAATAGTCTTGGGTGAAAATTGGTAGGAATTAACCATGTGAACCAAAACTGTCATTTTGTTAATACTCATAAAACCAAAATTGGTATTTGCTCAACTCCAAAATGTTCACATTTCGAACACGTGAAGACACTCCATTAAGAAAAAAAACAAAGAAATTAGAGGAAGTATTTGCTCAACTCCAAAATGTTCACATTTCGAACACGTGAAGACACTCCATTAAGAAAAAAAAACAAAGAAATTAGAGGAAAGCAAAATTTTGTATTTATCCATTAATTAATGACCCAAATTAATTTATTCATATTAAAAACAATACATACCCTAAAATGGGTAGTTAAGTGAGTGGAACATGATTTGGTCCACATGTTTAATTTCTATCAATTTTCATCAATGACTATTGTTTAAGTGTCAAAATTCATCGCGCCGGTCATCCATTCGTTTAAAAAAATGCAAAAAATCTAAAATTTTAAGCGTATTTTCGTCTTTTTTCAACTTAATATATCTCAATTTGAGCATAAATTAATGGATTTAAGTCATAAGATCGATCAAAATTCGTAGTTCTCCTCCTCATCATCTTACCTTAATTTGAGGAAAAAATTATGAATTTTGATCGATCTTAGGACTTAAATCTCTTTATTCATGCTCAAATTAGGATATTAAGTTAAAAAGGACAAAAATATCCTTTAAAATTCTAGATTTTGGCACGTTTAAATGTGACTGACGCAATGAATTTTGACACTAAAACAATAGTCGTGGATGAAAATTGGTAGAAATTAAACATGTGGATCACAACTGTCATTTTGCTAATACTCGTGGGACCAAATTTGGTATTTGCTCAATATTGAATACTACTTTTAAGTTGGAGATGAATATATATGAGTTATTTATTTAAATGTTTTTTTAATTTTTAATTTTTAATTTTTAATTTTTTATAACTGATAAACGGGATGGGGATTCCCCGTCCCTGGATAATCCCCGTAGTGATGCGGATGTGAGATTTTTCCCTTCCCCGACGGGGATAGGGAATGGGCAAGAAAGTCGGGGGCGGGGATTGGGAAATATCCCCCCGTCCCACCCACCCCTTTGAAATCTCTACTTCCAAAAATTTCCCATATAACTATTTTCTCAACTCAAATTGATATATTTTAAAAATCAATTTATGATTCACCCCTTATCTATTTTGAACATACAACATACCGATTTCTTCATCTCTCTTAGGAGAACTCAAAACCATTTCGACCCGATCCAAATCAGAAGTGGACCCCACTGATATTTATACCATAAAATAGCTACTCAGATATCTTTTTTACTAAAATTTCTAATAATTTACTTTGTGCAAACTCTAAAATAATGAAGGTGAGTTTCTCTCGTCACTAAAAAAAAAAAAAAATTACAATAGTACATATTTTCAGTAATACTTGAATTTTAAACCTTGTTCGTCATTAATTAGATCAAAACACCGGTTACACCGTTGGTCGGAGCAACCTAAATTAATAATGAAAACGTAGATTTCCCAATACCGTAGCTTAAAGCAATCGCAAAGCAAGCCTGCGTAGGCTTCACTTTCATAGAAGAATATGGTCGGCCATGATTAATGGTTTGAGAGATGACAAAGATGAACAGTTTGTTGCCCAGATTTTTTGGTATAATTAAAACGTGAATAAAAATGGCTTTTCTTAAAGAGAATCTGATTGCAGATCGATGTACTTGTCCTCATGTGTGTGTTGATTCATTAAGTAAAGTGTGCTCACTGTTTCCAGGATTTTAGAGTAACCAAAATCACATAGAAAAACATGGTCTCGCTGTCGGTGACATAAAACACGTGAATCATGAACCAAACAAAATTTAAGGTCCAAAATATTCGCAAGTAGTGGACATACTTAAATACTCGGACTCCGTATAAGATTACATCAATAATCTGTACAACCACATGAGTGAATTAGTGAAACATACTGTTGTACACTTCTAGCACTAAAAATATAAATGAAATAGGGAACCTCAGTTAAAGTGGACGGGTTATTAACTTAATAATTATTCCGTAAAATGTTTTAATTTTGACCCTGAGTGAGAGCGGCTTATTTGTATTTCTAGATTTGATACATCTAAAAAAAATAATTAAATTTGTTTTGGTATATTGTTAGACTTTTATTTGTGTTTTTAAAATTTTTCCAACGTACCCATACACCAAAAAAGTTCAATAATAATAATAATAATAATAATAATAATAATAATAATAATTTTCAATGTACCAAAAGTTATATTGAAAAATTTTAAATTTTTTTTGGGTGAAACCCAGGGTCTCCACCGTCGGACACCGTGACTAACCCCTCGCTGGATTGTAGGCACCTCTATTGGGTGGGACAGCTGGCCTGGAGATTTAAGACTGCTCCATACCAAAAAAAAAAAAAATTTAAATTTTAATGATACATCAGAAATATGTCAAAAATTTCAAACATGATGCGTTAGAAACCATGCCTAGCTAGAGAAATTCATGTCTTTTGGTAGTAAGATGTATAATAATTTAAGCAAATACCAATTTTGATCCCACGATTATTAGTAAAATAACAATTTTGATCCACATGTTTAATTTCTACCAATTTTGATCTCACGATTACTGTTTTAGTGCCAAAATTCATCGTGTTGATCACCCATCCGTTTAAAATGTGCCGAAATCTAAATTTTAAATGTATTTTCGTCATTTTCAACTCAATATCCCAATTTCAGAATGGATAAAGAGATTTAAGCCTTAAGATCGATCACAATTCACAATTCTCCTCCTCAAATTAAGGTAAAATGAGGAGGAAAACTGCGAATTTTGATCGATCTTAGGACTTAAATCAATTTATTCATGCTCAAATTGGGATATTAAGTTGAAAATGATGAAGATACCCTTAATAATTTTATATTTTTGCACATTTTAAACGGATGAGTGACCGACGCGATTAATTTTGGCACTAAAATAATAGTCGTGGATGAAAGTTAGTACTAAAACAATAGTCGTGGGACCAAAATTGATATTTGTTCAATTTAAAGTAGAGTGAACTCCTTTTTTGGTCCTATACTACTTTATTGGCCATTTTCCAATTTTAGTCCGTTTTTGTTATTTTTGCCACATTGAGTCCACATTTATTATATGTGTTCCACATTTGGTCTAGCGTTAAGTATTCCGTCTAATGGTCGTGTGTGGGAGGGCTAATTTCGTCTTTTTACTCTGGTCTCATCCCTTTACCCTTCCAAACAAACCCCAGAATTTATGCGACCATTTCTTTTTGGACCATCTTTCGCTGCCGATGCCTGCGTCTGATCTGCGACCGATGCGCCGGCGATGATGACGGCGGAGGGAAGATCGTCAAATGCAGATGTTCGGTCGTCCCTGCCGTTACCTCCTCCTCAAACCTGCTGCACTTCGATGGGTCACGACACCGAGTAGCGGTGACAGTGCTGGTTGTGCGACGTTCTCTGCACTTCCTACCGGCGAACAACGGTTCCGAACTGCCAGTGATGCCACGATACCGAGTAGCGGTTTCGACGACGGAATTGGCTCGATCTGAGTTCTCCCCGGCTCGGCACGACGTAGGCGGCGACGCTGGGCTTCCGGCAAGAACGACACCAGTGATGCTATAGCGGTTGATTAAATTTTTCCAGAAACCCCAAAATTGTTGCCCCAAAGCCCTATAATTGATGAGCTGCTTCCAAAGATGGAATTTGCTATGCCGAGTGGAGAGCTGCTAAGCCAGAACAAAGCAATTTGTCGCTGAATGGATACCTTTCTCTTTCTCCCACCGCCACCGTCTCACACCCCCGATTCTCTCCTGCTTCTATGGTCAACAACCTCTCCGGCCTCGCTTCTCTCCCTTAGGTTCGCCACCCCACCGCCAGTCTTGTCGTCCGTACTGAACCGCCGTCTCTGGTCGTTCCTCCTCGGCGTTGATTATTATCACCTCTCTGATGAATCCATGTCTCCTTCCCCTCATGTTTCAACTGTTAATTTGTGATAGTTCAAGAGGAGGACATGGGAAAGGAAACCAACGAAAAGAGGATAATATAACATGAAAAGATGAAAATGCCCCTGAATTACACGACCAATAAACGGAATACTAACGGTGGACTAAAATTGGAACACTTTAAATAAATGTGGACTCAATGTGGCAAAAATAACAAAAGCGGACTAAAATTGAAAAATGACCAATAAAAGTAGGACCAAAAAAGAAGTTCACTCTTTAAAGTATTTGAACTGATAACTACTCAAACTCATTTGAAATTTAAAATTTGATTGAACGTAATATTAGTTTGAATAATTTGAAAAGCTTCTACCCAAAAAAATGTATCAAATGAAGTTGTTGTTGTTGTTGTTATTTAATAAAATAATCAAGCCCATAATCATCTAAACCTTTTTATTATTTTGACTATTATATATTAGTGTAAAACATAACTTAAAGTGTTTTAAAATAATAATTATATACTTCGTACTAGAGATTGAGAGAAGTTGAATATTATATTAAAGTGCGTAAAGGATATTGATGACTGGGTGTTGATTTCCTCATTTAGTTTTTCTTTTAAAAAAATGTATATCCACACTTGACGAGAAGTGTGAACAGTGTCTTATAGAGGTTTATAAAAAAATATATAAAGTGTTTTATATTTATTGATGGAATATAAATTATCTTATAGTACTCTGTATACAAATCAACTAAGTTCGTGTAGATTATGAGGGTAAAATAGTAAAAATATGATAAATGTAGCAATAATCGTCGATTAATGCTCGAATGTATTACAAGTATTGTTGTGTAGTAGAATTGAACATTATTTTGTAATGTTAAGATAATCTCAATTTATAAAAGAAAGAGGCCTAACAAACCCCTACAAACGTTGTGAGCTATGAGGCTAAGTCAAGGCCCATCAGCTCAAGCCTGAAGATGGGCTCTAGGACAGCTAGTAATTGATGGCCTAGGGTCGATCTCGGAGGCCAGCCCCCGGGGCCTTCGCCCCTTGCCTGACGAGTCTTGTACCTTGCACCGTGCCCTGGTCCTTCACGTCTTGCCCAAAACATCCCTATTTCTTAGTCCCCGGGTCGCAAAGTCTTGGGTCCTGGGTCGTATACTCTTATTAGGCACCAAGTTATGGATTCTTGGACCCCGGGTCTACGTTATTGCGTCATACCAATATTTCCATCATCAGCTCCCCACTCTCCGAGTTGCGATGAATCGACAATGAGAGAGAGAGAGAGAGAGAGAGTAACCACTCTAAGCGCCCCATAACCCATGGTGAGCCCCCCTAGAGTTTGAGTCGAGCATAGGGGGTATCACTAACCTCGAGGGCTCGAGCTAGTATCCGGGACGTTCTTAAGTATTCATTTGAATCGTTACTTTCAAATGTTGAGTCTATGGGATGACTATAACTATTTCTTGCCTTCGATGTCTTTTCTTTGCTCGAAGATGGGATAGGTAGTGAGCCCCCAATCTCTTTGGGCCTGGATACACTACCCTAGGAAGGGTATGGTAGGATTTTTGACCCCTTCCAAACGTGGTTGCCTGGCTTGGTTTGGTATTGACTTACCAATGTATGCACCAACATGGTCAAATCAACCCACAACTCGCCCTCGATGTGGTAGGTGGCTTCCAGCCCGATGTGGAATTCCTTGGGTGTAGGCTCATAGTGTGCCTTCAAACTTTAAGTTTTTAGGTGGGGTCCCAGGCATGCATGCATGAAGCTTGGTGATACATTTAGGTTATTCTCTGGCTCGCCTTGGGAAGGTAAGTAGCCTTCAAGTTCAGCTCGACTTGGTGTTGTGCTCGAATTGTCTTCCAGCTCGCCTATGGGAAGAAAAGTTAACCTAGCCTCGTTCTATGATTTTCAAACCCAGCTCGGTTCTCTGTGTCCTGGCCGAAAAACCTTCGCCCTTGGTCCTTGCTCTCTGGACACTGCATACTTGATTGAACCTTGTTTGTCCGCATCACATATGCTTCTCGGGACCCTTTGTCTAATTGTCTAAATCATACAAGCCTTTGGGACCCTTGAAGCACACTAATCGGGCCCCTTCTCTCGGATTATGTATGCATCTATTGGGCCCCATGAATGGATTCAGCGTGTCTTCGGGGCTCCCAATCATGACACCCGACCCTCTTTGTTGTAACTACACATGCACCTCATAGGTTCGTTAATTACACTTGGCTCAACTTTCGAGGCCCCAAAACATAACACTTGTGCCTCTTATAATTGAACTTAGGGCCGCGCCCAAGCACCCCCGTTCTATAAACGTATGATGCCCAAGGTTCTTTGATTAGATTAGGCTTGTCCCGAGGCCACCAAAGTGCATTACCCTGGTTATTTTTTCTTGAATTACATACATGATGCTCCAACTCTTTTAGTAGGATGAGGGACGCCACCTCGGTCCCGTGCTTGGGTCATGCTCTGAACACATACGATACCCAAACTATTTTAGTTGAACTTAAGGCAACGCCCAAACACCCCCGTTCTATACATGGGTGAATCAAACTAGAGTCCCAATGGCAAGCCTGGCTTGATTAAGCAGCACCAACTCATGGATTCCCGTCACCAATTCGTTGAGTACAATCGCAGCTCACTGGATGCTGACTTACCTAGCTTAGGTGCCCAAGGTCTTGAGGGCTTCAGCAAGTGGCAGAGCATGGGGGTTCGGGGTCGGTTCCTCGACCTAGTTATGCTTAGGTGCTTGGGATCGGCGAGCTTTCTGTGAGTGGTGGAGTATGAGGACCTGAGGCCGGCTCCCCACCCTGGTTCAACTTGGGAGCCCGGGTCGGTAGGGCTTCATGGAATGGTGGAGCATGGGGGCCCCTAGTCCGCTCATCGCCTTAATTTGGCTTAGGTATCTAGGATCGGTGAGTAACAGAGGGTAGGGGCCTGATGCCTTCTCCCCGCCTTGGTTCAGCTTAGGTGGTTCCTCAAATCCGCCTTAATTTTTTTTGTATTTAATAGTATTTTTAATATAGTTTCTAAATATATAAGTTTTATATATTAATACTAAACTTTACATTATGAAAAATGGAATTAAAATAACTTCAATCAAATCTCGTTAAGTGAACTAGACACATAAAATGGGACACAAAGAGTATATGACATGGCATGATGCAAGTTATTAATCTTGATGAGTTATTGAGTTGTTCAATTTACCCAATAACTAAAATAGAAACCCCAATGTCTAAGACTCTAGCTCAATAGATTGACAAATTGGTCGAACAACTTGCCTAGACTTGCAACAAGACAATTAGAGAACCGAGATTTAGTCATAGGCTTTCATAGTTGCCTGACACACTAGCACATTGTATGTCCAGTGGATCATAGCGGACCAACTAGAGGTTGTTGTGTCAACTCTCCTGTAAAGTATCATTATAACAACGACAATTTAGATCCCATATAAATATCCTGTTAGTTCCATCTATATCTTAGCCAATGACCATATCTCACTGTGTCATTTCATTATTTGTACCCTCCCTATCACAACATTTACCATATTGAAACTCTCCGACTTCCTAAACTCAACCTCATAATACTCAAAGTTCACCATGCTTATCTTGTACTTTATAAGCAATAAAATCACTATTCACACTCTTTATTATACATAACATAAACACGAATCCCTACCCAACTACGGAGTAATTTTTATGGTCCATTGCGGTTCTATTATGCATATGCAGTTGTACTCTCCCTAACCGCCTAACTGCCGGTGATGAGCTAGCCTAACTGCACAACCTACTGGATTGCTCTCTATATTCTTTCCTTCTGCTTCTGGAAATGGCATTTGTAACCCATCATCACTCTTGCACTCTGATATGACCCGACCCGACACGATCATGTTGCAGCGAGGTCAGGGAAAGAACAAGGAGAAGATGGTCAGTAGCAAGCGGACAGTAGTCCTGATTGGGTTGGGGCTGGCAATGCTGATGGGCTTAGCTATCTACTTGCGTCTTTGGACAATCCAATACCGCATCTCTACCGACGAGACCGAACTAATCAGGTATAACTCTTTCGTTCCTCTTGTGTTTTCTGTGAATTTAGGGTTGGAACTTGGAATTAAAGAACATCCGATCAAGAAATTCATTTGGATTGTGTATAAATCAAGATTGGATGAAAGTTTTTTTGTGGTATCTACAATATGTTGTTGGCCTCTGTTCTTGTTACTATGTTTATTACTTTTGATAAAAATTGTAATATATTTTCTTCATATGGAGACTGGAGTTAATTGTCTGTGCTAGGATTGGTTTCTTTCATCATTGAGATTGGTGGATTTTGAATTTCTTTTCAGCCATAATATATGCACTATGCAGTAGAGAAACAGCTTGAACTACTGAACTAGTTTCAAGGTTGATTTGATGACTGATGAAAAAGAATTGCCAAATGACCAAAACAAAACTATTTCAATTTTTGTATGGGAAATGAAATAGTCTTAGCATTCTGTTATGGTGTACAAGTATGTGTGTTTCTAGACTAATCTGAATGCACACTACATCATTCATCAATTGAATTTATTTTCAGCCATAATATATGCAGTAGAGAAACAGCTTGAACTACTGAACTAGTTTCAAGGTTGATGACTGATGAAAAAGAATTGCCAAATGAGCAAAACTATTTCAATTTTTGTATGGGAAATGAAATAGTCTTAGCGATCTGTTCTGGTGTACAAGTATGTGTGTTTCTAGACTAATCTGAATGTGCACTACGTCATTCATCAATTGAATTTCAACTGTAGATTTAAAAACGAATTGGCAATTGAGTCTAGAAAGAGTGAAAGACCATAGCCATGGTTAAACATAATTTGATCTACTCTATGAAATGTGATGTTGCACTGTATTGACTGCAGAATTGGATAGCAGTTATAGTTTGTTATTCAAAGTTCTTTTTCAAAATCAAGTAACATGATGACACTGCTTTTATCCTCTACTTTGGGTTCCTTTTAGGAAACAATTTGATCTTGCTAATAGAGAAGCAATGGATGAATCTGCATATTGGAGGAGTAGATTTGATGATGAGGCAGGAAAGGTTAGCAACTGCCAGAAGGAGCTACTTGAGGTGAGTGCACATATTTGTGGCTTATTGTTGTTATTGTTGTATACTTGTATATCGTTATATTGGGTGGGGGACTGGGGGGTTGGGGGAGTGCAGGACCAATAGAAAAGTTTATGAAGAATGAGAAGGAAAACCAAACAAAATCGTTTTGTTTATCTTATAGGAAACTCTTGATTGAAGCACTTTAAATTACAAATGCTATGCCTCAAATTGACAACTCTCACTTATATGTATTGGTATATGTGGTGCCTAGATTAAGCAGTCCTCTGGGGTGGAGGGTACTGGCATGAATAGCAAATTGGAATCATTACGAAAGGTAATTGAATACTTAATATAATGCCTCTTGGGATTCCTGTCATATTTTTTAATGCAGTAGTTGATTTATTAACAGCAGCCCTTTTGGAATCTGTTCCTTGCTAGAGTATATTTTTTACACAATTTCAATTTTGATTTTGTCAAATACCAGGAAAACATGGACTTGCTTGAAAAGATTGAATCTTTGAAACAAGAGCTTGGATTAGAAAAGTTGAAATGCAGCATGAAACAACCCAAGGGAGTTTTGGCTATTGAGGAAACACCTAAGTAAGCTGCTTAAGGAATTTACAGTACTTTCATTCTTCCAGTAAAGGAATTGAAATATTTTACGATTCACTTACGTTGAGACGGTTGAGTTGTTCTGTTAATTTTGAAAGGAGCAATGCCTATTGAATTGTTAGAGTTCTTAGTTCTTCAAAGTTCATGACCACCAAATTCTAAGATGATCAGGGTGCATATACTAACTGTGAAAATGAAAAATAGAGAACTAGAAATGAAAACTGCCTTGACTTTTTACTAAGGTTGCTAGTCTAAGGATTTCAGTCTAGGAGTGGTTATGCTAAATTGGATGTAAGCAGCTTCAAATTCCGGGTACTAGCATAAATGCATAATAATAAATCCTACAAAGTTGAATTGCTTGGACCAGCAAACCTAATAAAAGTGTAAGTTGAATAAATAAAACATGAATGATCTATACAACATAATAAGAATATTTATTTAATCATAAAAACAAACATTGTTCAATAGCCAGAAGCAACACTTCCAGCAAAATAGACATAAAAAGATTATTAAAGATCAAGGACAGAACCATGGGTGTAAACTTTTTAAAAGCCACCACCACGAAGACGAAGCACAAGGTGAAGGGTGGACTCCTTCTGGATGTTATAGTCTGCAAGGGTGCGCCCATCCTCAAGTTGCTTACCAGCAAAAATCAGTCGCTGCTGGTCTGGAGGAATACCTTCCTTGTCCTGAATCTTTGCTTTAACATTGTCAATTGTATCTGAGCTCTCCACTTCCAATGTGATTGTCTTCCCTGTTAAGGTCTTGACAAAGATCTGCATCCCTCCCCTCAGACGCAGCACCAAATGGAGTGTTGACTCCTTTTGAATGTTGTAGTCTGCAAGTGTCCTCCCATCCTCGAGCTGCTTGCCAGCAAAAATCAGTCGCTGCTGATCTGGGGGAATGCCTTCCTTGTCCTGAATCTTTGCTTTAACATTATCAATAGTATCAGAACTCTCCACCTCAAGAGTGATGGTCTTCCCAGTCAAGGTCTTGACAAAGATCTGCATCCCTCCCCTCAGTCGCAGCACTAAATGGAGTGTTGACTCCTTTTGAATGTTGTAGTCTGCAAGTGTCCTCCCATCATCGAGCTGCTTGCCAGCAAAAATCAGTCGCTGCTGGTCTGGAGGAATGCCTTCCTTGTCCTGAATCTTTGCTTTAACATTGTCAATTGTATCTGAGCTCTCCACTTCCAATGTGATGGTCTTCCCAGTTAAGGTCTTGACAAAGATCTGCATGCCTCCCCTCAGTCGCAGCACCAAATGGAGTGTTGACTCCTTTTGAATGTTGTAGTCTGCAAGTGTCCTCCCATCCTCGAGCTGCTTGCCAGCAAAAATCAGTCGCTGCTGATCTGGGGGAATGCCTTCCTTGTCCTGAATCTTAGCTTTCACATTGTCAATAGTATCAGAACTCTCTACCTCAAGAGTGATGGTCTTCCCAGTCAAGGTCTTGACAAAGATTTGCATGCCACCACGCAGACGAAGGACAAGGTGGAGTGTTGATTCCTTTTGAATGTTATAATCAGCAAGGGTACGCCCGTCATCAAGCTGCTTACCAGCAAAGATCAGTCTTTGTTGATCTGGAGGAATACCTTCCTTATCCTGAATCTTAGCTTTCACATTGTCAATAGTATCTGAGCTCTCTACTTCTAAAGTGATGGTCTTCCCTGTTAAGGTCTTGACAAAGATCTGCATCCCTCCCCTCAGGCGCAGCACTAAATGGAGTGTTGACTCCTTCTGAATATTGTAGTCTGCAAGTGTCCTACCATCCTCAAGCTGCTTGCCGGCAAAGATCAGCCTCTGCTGGTCTGGGGGAATGCCTTCCTTATCTTGGATCTTTGCTTTAACGTTGTCAATTGTGTCTGAGCTCTCCACTTCCAATGTGATGGTCTTCCCTGTGAGTGTCTTTACAAAGATCTGCATCTGTAATTATACATTTTTTTTAATTAACTGTAATTAAACATTATAATTACAGTCAAAGCTAACTCCAGATTACAGCATTACAAATTCATATCACCAAGCTATAATATATACAAGGAGCAGTACAAATTGACATTGCACTTAAAAGCAATAAACATCAACCCACCATCAGAAACTTGTGTTTAAAACATAATCTGTTGGTTGAAAAAGATGAATTCAATCTTCTTGAAAAAGATGATTTCACAACCCATATAACCCAATGGCATATCTATACCCAATAACAAAAAAAAAATTACCAAATGCATATAGATCTGCACAATTCTCTATTTACATGGTTCAATTTTACGATTGTTAAAATCTGGAGTGAATCATATTTATCGAGAACATCAATACGGAGTATTTGCAAACAGAATAGAGCCCTTCATCCACCACTACCACCACGAGCAGTGAACGTAAATTCATGAATTAAAATATAACAACACAAAAGATGACAATCAATTCAACGAGCGACACACGAATCAAGTTACTGCGTTCTTTTCGAATCTAAAAAAAACCATCAGAAACGCAAATAGCATCAATATCCTAACACAATTGAACTATTCATCTGCAAGCACAATGAATTTCACGAAACGGATTCCAAAGTTTTCAATATTATAGCAATTCAACGAGGATCAGAAATTAGGATAAAAAAGTAAGGAATTTACCTTGAGAGTGGATATAGGGAATCAACCAAATGAAGATGAAGAAAAGAGAGCTTCGTTTTAGCACCTATGTAATTTGATGATAAATGAAGATGTCGAGAGAGGAGTATATATAGTAGTGGTTGCCGACTAGGGTCCGCGAAATGTGTGGGGGTTGCTGCGGTAAAGATGGATTGGCGGCGTTAAAATCTCCTACGCCATTAATTATTATTTGTGTTAATTCCATATTTATTCCACAAATTTAATAGGTTTTTTTTTAGATGAGTAATGCTATTCACCTTCAAAATTTTTCTCTCTTAATTTTTTCTCTGGCATGACACTTTCTTTATTGGACGATTTAGTCTTTATAATAAGTTAGTGGAGCCAACCAATTCAGGACACTCAATAATTATAAGTCATATTAGAAGGTGTTGGAAAAGATTTTGCTGTGCCCGTTGGCCTTTAGCTCCTAACCGTGAAGGGTAAATTGCAATGATGTATAAACTACTATAACAAAAGGGAATGTAGACAAGGAGACAAGGGAAGTATTCTCATTCATCAGTCTTCATAGTACAAGGGATGTTTATATAATTACAGATGTAACTGAAAGGAATAATGGATACATAAATACAATGGCCGTTACAACAGTTATATAGTCCACTCATAATGTCCACACTAAATAATAATTATAACACTCCCCCTTGGACATTATTATTTTATCACAATCATGCCTCGTTAAAAACTTGCTAGGAAAACCCTGTGGCAAAAACCTAGACAAGAAAATATACTCATGTCTCGTTAAAAACTTCACTAGGAAAACTACGTGGGAAAAACCTAGTTGAAGAAATACATGATATAAACTCATATATAGTCCTGATTGCCTCATTAAAAACCTTACACTAAGAAAACCCAGTGGGAAAAAACTTAGTTAAAGAAAAGAGTACAACCATAACTTTCTGCGTTTAATCTTCAGGATTTGGTGGTTTTCTGGACCAATAATTTATGTATGTTGTTGCTCACCCTGAAGACAACAACCTTCCTGATTGTCTCGTTAAAAACCTTAACTTAAGAAAACCCGGAGGGAAAAAACTTAATTAAGGGAAAAAGAATACAATCATGAACCTTCAGAGCATAATCTTCAGGATTTCGGGGTTCGTTTATTTAAGTACTTATTTGCAATGTTCTTCCCGTTTATTATATTATTATACTCATGCCTCGTTAAAAACCACACTAGAAAAACCCAATGGGAAAAATCTAGTGAGGGAAAAAGAGTACATGGTATATATGTAGTCATATGTTGTAAAAAGAGTGCAACTGTTGGTCCTTTTAAGACCCAATCTTCAAGATTGATTTAAGTAAATGTAGCCCCATCTCCCCCTTAAGATAACAATCTTCAAGTTCTACATGGCTTGAAGTTTTAATAAGTTGTAGAGAAGATATATGTCACAATCTTCATGATTGTCTATAGAATTTGATCATATTCTTAATGATCATATGGACTGATGGAATTACTTATTATATTTTTGAAGTAGTGGACTTCGGGTCCTGAAGTACCTTCTCCTTCGAGATAATGACTTTTAATCCACTGATTTAGATTTTTCAAGAGGGATTTATAGATATCCTTCTAGGAAAATACATTTAAGTTTTCATGGGGAGAAAATCATTTTTCAATCAATTTGACTTTGTAGAAAAGGTCATAGTTTAGTAACTTATTTATTCAGGGATATTAGTAACCGACTTATCCATATAGAATATGTGATAATTGCATCTATTGACTACATATCTAATTTATTTTCTGCTAGTTTTTAAATATCAGAATATAATGCCATGACTATATTGGGTTTCTGCGTAAAACCCTCAACTCGCTTTTCTTTAGCGAGTTTTGATTTGTATGCCTTAATTGCTCTTTTCTAAAATAGTTAGCACGCTTCAGGCGTTAAACTACTGTTTTAATTTCTGGATCCATATTTTAAGTATTCATGAGCAATAGGGGCGAAATGTGTTGTCAACTGTAACTATTTTGTAATATTTTTATACACATGGCATTTTTTATCAACCAAATAGATGAC
>CP025649.1:9581672-9596672 GCA_003576665.1 Ipomoea trifida | reverse complement strand
GGTGAGTTCAAACTAACGCACACATCTATCACTGAATTAGCGCATGCACAGACATTAAACCTTTTGTTCAGAAAAATACACACTCCGTTTACTTCCCATGCACACACTATCATCCATACTTGTACTAGTGTTATTACATAAATTGTTCACATAAATGCACACTCTGGTAACCTCCCATGCACACACTTTTTATCCATAGTCGTACTAGTGCTCTTGATCATAAGAACGCACACAACTGCCACCGGCGTTGCACATGGACCATCGTTGCACTTCTTTTCATTTCAATACCTTTGTTTGCGGTTTACGTTATATACACTAACACTAACTTTTTACTGTTTGTTATTAGGGTGGATAAAGTCAATTGTTTAAATTAATGTGTTGTCTTAGTTTGTCTTGTAGGAACAAATGACATATGCTCTTACACAAGAATAAATCAAATTTTGTACCAATCTACGTCCAGTGAAACGCACACAGCTCCACTAGCGTTTGCACACGCATGCCGCAGGTGACATGTAACTAATTAAACATGTAGAATAATGTAAAAACATTCAACAAAATCTATAACGGTTCATTCAAGAAATATGATTTCTCGATAGAAACGAAGGACATTATCTATGCATTATTTAAAATCAGGTTATTCACTGGGTCCTACATTTGTCGCAGATAAAATCATATAATCCCAACAAAAAAAAAAACAAAAACAAAAAAAAAAGATTTCTACACACGCCCAGTATCACAATCGCAAGCATTTACGTATCTCCTCATAATTTTTAATAATCGCTCTAATGTATACATTCTAACAAACATTTGCGGTCATCAAAATTCTGAAGTGCACACACCTACGTATCCCATAATATTCAAAAATTACACGGACAAACTAAGCATGTCGAAACCCTATTTTTAGCGTTCATAGTAATTTACACGCTCAAGAAAACTACAATGCACACTGTTAATTACTACAGATCAAACGCTGGAAATTGCACACACCATACGTAATAAACGCACACACCAGCGTTACCAAAACCAAAAAAGAATAAAAAATAAAAAATTGAATACTTACTTATGGCAATGTTGTTTGCCATGAAAAACTCCTGGACGATTGGTATAATTTTGTTCTTTTTCTTAAGGTTTGTGTGTTCAAATCAGACAAAAGATCCCAAAACAATTTTGTACTAGATTACCATGATTAGGATTCCTTAATATATGGAAATTATTATATTCCATTAATTTCAGATCCTAATCAAATTACAACTCTATCCTTTTCTTTTAATTATGTCCTAATATAATTCATATTTTAATATCAATCCAAACCATTCGTTCCAATTTTATAGATGGCTGAGATGGGATCTCATGATTTCATCTTATAGGGTGGTCTCATTGGATCCAACCCCTATATATATATATATATATATATATATATATATATATATATATATATATATATATATATATATATATATATATATATATATATATATATATATATATATATATATATATATATATATATAATATGACATGCACCACGCACACACATGAATTAATTTTTTGTTTTTATAGGTCACCGCTTAGAACCGCCTAGACCGCTTAGGCGTTGGGCGCTAGTCTACCGCCTAGCGCCTACTACAACCATGTTAATAAGACGATCTATTATTCTCAAGTCTTCCTCTTTAATATAATGCTTTTATTCAAACAAAATTTAGCAATCATGGTCAAATATACTCATTGTGAAACCTTCCATCATAAGCTTTTTGCAGTCTATATTACCCAAAATAGGGATATGACTGCAACAGTAGTAAAACAGATCAGATGCGGTTCATGGAGGCTGGAAATCATGAAGGTTGGTAGGGAGCTTGGTATTAAAGAAGCAATGTGACGATCAATTTGTTTAAGCTAAGGGATTAGAACACATTAAAAAGTTCTAACAAAATTTATATCGGTGTTTCATGTAGAATTCAAATTTAGTATGCAATTGTCAATTTTGAACATAATTTATGATGGCTAGTTTTAGGGGGAAAAGAAATCCTTCAACTTGTACATTTAACCTAATTTCTAATTAACTTTATAGAGAACGTAACTATTTTAATTAAGCACTCTATTTCTTAGCTTTTTGAAATTTAAGTATTATTTACGGCATCACATAGGGAACAATTGGCGTGTCTTCCTTCAATTTCCTATTAATTTCCTTTTCTTCTTTCATTATATTGCTTCACTTTTCTTGTGGATCGAAAAAGTTAACCTTATATTTTTTATGTATTTATTCGGACGAGCTGAGGTTTTTAATGATGTTGGGTGGTTTCTATTTCATATGTTAAATAAAAATATGCAAATAATTATTAATAAGGTGCGTTATATATATTAAGTATAATAAAATGTTAACCATGAGTAGATCACTTGATGCCGGCCGATTCAAGAAACATATTTTTCAACAGATTTCGCTTATTATCATCAAAATTCAAGTCAATTCAATTCATCAATTAGTATAGTATGAAGTTTCCATTAGAAGCACACATATTCAAGTGTGGTATTTGATTTGCAAATGAATAAATGGATTGAATTCTATTATTGGTCCTAGACTTATAGTGGCTTGAACAATTTTAGTCCTTCATAAAAAAATTTACCCACACTTATTGTGATGAAGACAATTTTGGTCCTTCGTCAAAATTTTTCTCTGTTGACCATCTAAATGAGGGGCATTTCTGTCATTCAATGTGTTCTTCTCAAGTGCAGAAGAAAGTGAATAGAAGAAAGTGCATTTCTGCCAGTGGGTTTGGAGGCGAACATGTCCCGCTTAGGCCAAACGAATTTTAGTAAGGTTTAGGGGTACGATTTAGGGTTAAGATTTTAGGGTTTGGGGATTAAGATTTTAGGGTTTAGCGTAAGGTTAAGGTTTAGGGGTTAGGGTTTTGGTGTTTGAGGTTTTAGGATTTAGGGTTTAACATTTTAGGATTTATGGTTTAAGTTTTAGGGGGTTTGGGTTTAGGGTTTTGTGTTTAGGGTTAAGGGTTTTGGATTTTAGTTTTTAGGGTTGTAGGGTGTAGTGTTTAGGGTTTGTGGTTTAAGGTTCGGAGCATCTAGTAGGGGACTTTGGGAAGAGATTCGAGAGGGTCAAGTTCAACTTTAAAACGCTCGAAGAACATGTCATTGGAGAATTCGACAAGGTCAAAGACGAGCATCAAGTCATAGAGGATCGTTTTGACCAATTCGAGGAGAGGATGATGAACGCCCTCAAAACTTTGGAAGCAAGCATCGAGGCGATGCGAGAAGACCTTGCATTATGTAAAAGCTAGGGTCGTTGCTAGTACGGGTTACCACTACCACGTCATGCCCATATGTTCCAAGGCCCGTGTGCTTCAAAGGCATAAGAGATGCAAGGAAGTCAAAAATTTCCTTTGGCAAATGGAACAGTATTTCGATAATCTTGGTCTTAACGACGAAGTAGAGAAGATCAAGGTTGTTACCCATACCTTACCAATACGATTATGCTTTGGTGGAGACGAAAACATGCCGACATCGAATGAGGGACCTACTGCATAAACACGTGGGATGATTTCAAGGAGGAACTCGAGCGACATTTTTACCCCAAGAACGAGGCACGTAGACGACTTAAGGAGTTGAGGCAACGAGGGTCTATCCAAGATTATGTATAAGAGTTTACGACTCTTATGCTTCAAATCCCCAACCTTTTCGAGGAGGATCTCTTATTTTACTTCATCAATGGGTTGCAACAATGGGCCAAATAGGAGGTGCAACGACGAAATGTTCAATCAGTGGACGAAGCAATTGCCACCGTCGAGTCCTTGACTAACCTTTGTTCTTCAAGCAACTTCAATCCGTCAAAGAGAACAGACAAGGGTCCGACAATAGATGGGGGAGAGCGGCATGATAGCCGAGAGAGGGATACAACCAAAGGAGGTCACCAACCAGGAATGGGGATAGGAGCGTCGCACAAAGGGAGTATGAAGAAAAGAAGAATGATTTTTCATGTCGAAGCTAGCATGTTACGTATGTAAAGGGCCACATTGAATGATGGATTGTCCAAAACTTAGTTTCCTTTCGGCCATGGTGGAACAACACGAGGCCAAGACTCATGAGAAAGAGGAGCTAAGCAGGATGGGATCGCTCCAAGTCCTCACAGCTTTGAAAGCCCAAACAACGCCGACAACTTCGAGCAAGGGGCTAATGTACGTCGAAGTAGTTGTAAACGGTAAGTCGACCAAAGCTTTGGTAGATATTGGTGTCACACACAATTTCATGACCGAGGATGAGGCTAGAAGACTTGGTCTTCGTTGGACAAAGGGGAAGGTTGGCTCAAGGTCGCCAATGCGAGAGGCCAACCACTTAGCGACGTAGCGCGAGGTGTAAAGCTACACTTAGGCACTTGGGAAGGCCAAGTGAATTTTTTCGTGGCACCAATGGATAATTATAAAGTCATGCTTGGGATGGACTTCTTTCGGCAAGCCACAACCATCCCAAAGACATCGTTTAACATGATGTGTATTTTGGAGAAGGGGGTTACATGCATGATCCCAATCACCGATGACCCCATTCATCTTTCAGCTATAGTGACTAAGTCTTTCAACCAAGACATAGAAGATGTGCTCACGTCAAAGTGACTACCCGAGTCTGAGGTAACATGGGAACCCATTGAGGACTTGTGGCAGTTCCAAGACCGACTAGAGGCATACAGGGCGACGAGGGCATCACCAAAATAGGTGGAGAAGATATACACACTTGAGGATGAATTTTGGAGGATTCTAGAGAATAAATCCTAACCGTAGGATTAAGTAGATCCCCACCATCCATTGAGAAGGTAGAATAGGTATAAATAGCCCTCAAGGGGGCCTCATTTGTAACATTCCAAGAGTGGAAGCAATACAAGTTCCCTATAAAGCTCAAGCGTTTCCTTTAGCTTATTTGTAAGGTTATTACCTAACTTATTTTTGTAGCAATCTCATCGTTCATTTAGCATCACTTCTGAGGGTCGAGCGAGGCTAACTTAGCTAAAGGATTTTAGGGTTTAAGGTTTTAGGGTTTATCGAGGTTTGCAAGGTTTAGGGTTTAGGGTTTGTAAGGTTTTAGGGTTTAGAATGTTTAGTGTTGCAAAGTTTATGGTTTTTAGGGTTTAAGGTTTTAAGGTTTTGGGTTTTGGTGTTTAAGGTTTAGGGTACAAGGATGTTTAGAGTTGCAAGGTTTATGGTTTTTAGGGTTTTTTTAAAGGGTTTTTAGGGTTTAAGATTTTAAGGTTTTGGGTTTTAGTGTTTAAGGTTTAAGGTTTAAGGTACAAGGTTATGAGGTTTTAGGTTTTAGGTTTTAGGTTTTGGGTTTAAGGTTTAAGATTTTAGGGTTTTGCGTTTAGGGTTAAGATTTATGGTTTAGGGTTTAAAAGGTTTAAAATTTTAGGGTTTATGATTTTAAGATTTTAGAGTTTAGGGTTTAGGAAAAGGGTTAGGGTTTAAGGTGTTTAGGGTTGCAAGGTTTTGGTGTGTAAGATTTTAAGGTTTAGGATTTAAGACTTAGGGTTTAGGGTTTTAGGATTTAGGGTTTAGGATTTAAGACTTAGGGTTAGGGAAGGTATAAGGTTAAGAGATTTTGGGTTTAGGGTTTAAGGTTTAAGATTTTAGGGTTTAGGATAGGCTAAGTTTATGATAGGGTTTTAAGTTTAGGGTTTAGGGAAAGGGTTGCAAGGTTAAGGGTTTTAGGTTTTGGTGGTTTTAAGGTTTAGGGTTTTATGGTTTAGGATTTAAGATTTAGAGTTTAGGGCATAAGATTTTAGGGTTTTGGGTTTCAAGGTTTAGAGTTTAGGTTAGTTATAAGGTTAAGTAGAGATTTTGGATTTTAAGGTTTAAGATTTTAGGGTTTAGGGTTTAGGGTTAGGGAAGGTATAAGGTTAAGAGATTTTGGATTTAGGGTTTAAGGTTTAAGATTTTAGGGTTTAGGATAGGCTAAGTTTATGATAAGGTTTTAAGTTTAGGGTTTAGGGAAAGGGTTGCAAGGTTAAGGGTTTTAGGTTTTGGTGGTTTTAAGGTTTAGGGTTTTATGGTTTAGGATTTAAGATTTAGAGTTTAGGGCATAAAATTTTAGGGTTTTGGGTTTCAAGGTTTAGAGTTTAGGTTAGTTATAAGGTTAAGTAGAGATTTTGGATTTTAAGGTTTAAGATTTTAGGGTTTAGCATGGTTTAGGATAGGTTAAGTTTAAGGTTTATGGTTTTAAGATTTTAGAGTTTTTGGTTTTAGGGTTTTAGGTTTATGGTGTTTAGGGTTTATGGTGTTTAAGGTTTTAGGGTTTTAGGTTTAGGGTGTTTAGGGTTTATGGTGTTTAAGGTTTTAGGGTTTTGGGTTTTAAGATTTAGGGATTTATGGTTTAGGATTTAAGATTTAGGGTTTTGGGTTTAAGATTTTAGGGTTTGGGATTTAGGTTTAGTTTTAGAATTTAAGATTTTAGGGTTTAGGGTGGTTTAGGTTTGCAAGGTTTAGGGTTTAGCATTAAAAAAAAAAAAAAAAAAGATTTTAGGGTTTAGGGTGGTTTAGGTTTGCAAGGTTTAGGGTTTAAGATTTTAAGGTTTAGGGTGTTTAGGGTTTTGGTGTTTAAGGTTTTAAGGTTTTTAGTGTTTTAGGGTTTAAGGTTTAAGATTTTAAGGTTTAGGGTTTTGCATTTAGGGATTTAAGGTTTGGTTTAAGGTTTACGGTGGTTTAAGATTTTAGGGTTTAGGGTTTGCAAGGTTTAGGGTTAAGATAAGGTTTAAGATTTTAAGGTTTAGGGTTTTGCGTTTAGGGATTTAAGGTTTAGAGTTTAAGGTTTGGTTTAGGGTTTAGAGTTTAGGGTTTAGGGTGGTTTAAGATTTTAGGGTTTAGGGTTTGCAAGGTTTAGGGTTAAGATAAGGTTTAGCATTTTGGGGTTTAAGGTTTAGGGTTTTAGGATTTTAGAATTTAGGGGTTAAGGGTTAGGTTTGCCTGGTTTAATGACCTTGTAGTAATTCTAGAACATCTTCGCGATCAGCAAAATCAGCAGGAACTATTCATTTATCAACATGGACCTTCATCTTCATGATCAGCAAGCTCTAGAGACATTGTAGTAAGTTTCAATTTATCCAGACCCACTGCAAATAGACAATGGCACCAAGTTAATGTTCAAGTCTAAAAAAAAAATTAGTATAGACATCTACTATTGTTTAATCATATCTAACAAAGCAAATTCACATTCTAAACCTGGCACATGCGGGCAAAGCAAATTCATTGAAAATTATTTTGATTATTATCCAAAGAAAAGTTATGATGATTTCTCCACCCCGGATTATATGAGTTTAGAAAATGGGTCATTCACAAGCCCTTGATTAAAAACACGTATACATTATTTCTCTTAATTACGAGATGAATTATTATTTCGGTTGACACCCGAGAACACATATATTTTTCATTTATCTAGTTAACCCGACATTTGAATGCTTGAATGCTTCTTCCATTTAGGTTGTAAGATGGCCTTTTATGTATTGACAAGTAAATAGAAGTCATAAGAAAAGTAAAATAAGCATACCGTATGGCCATTTTCTTTTGTTGCATGTCCACTAAGCTCTGCCATCTTAACCATTGATGGGTATTTCCAGAGAGTATATATTGCTTGGAACTTTTAGCCATTGGTACCCTGATTTCATAAATGCCTTTATCTGATCAGAATTGGCTGTTCTGAAATGGTTCACCTCAAAAATGTATTGGAGACCTCTCAACAAGATTCCAATTAGTAATTTTCCATTTTCAGTTGTGTGATGTGAATCAGCTCCTGACAAGTGCTTTTCACATTACTTGAATGCTTCTTCCTTCTTCAAGCTGGTGCTTAAGGTTGTAATTCAATAGTTGCTATATTGACAAGTAAACAGAAGTCAGAAGAAAAGGAAAAATAAGCATGTCACACCATAGCAATATGTCCTACTGAAAAAGTGAAGTAGAAAGATTTTGTTTAATAAAAAATGAAAATTTAAAATGTCAGGTTCTTTATGAACTCATCAGCATATTTTTTTTTTTTTGTTAAAACTCATCAGCATATTTTATCATCATATCTCCGATTTTTGCAATAACTTATGCACTATGAGAATAAAGCATACTAAGCATATACCACTGTGCAGTATATGTCTACTGAAGAAGTGAAAAGAGAAATTGTTTGTTTTTTTTGAAAAATGAAATATTAAAATGCCAGATCCTTTATAGCTTCCAATATACAAGCACAATTCGTCTGAAACTGTAAAACTTGTGAATAGAAAATGTAAACAAGCAGAATTATACCTGCTGGCTGTAAAGCCATATCATCATCTGTATCTGGTTCTTGAGAAGATATCAAATGCCAAACCAGGCCGAGGGTTGTAATATTCAGCGAATTCGGTTGATGTGAGTGAATGGCTCAGGATTTGACTTTGGAGCCTGTTTTGCCACTTCAGGGGGTTCCAAAAACATTCCAAAATCTCAGTGTTTCATCTCCTGCTGCAGAAGCCACTGTGCAACCATCCAGACTCTGTATAAAAGATTAAAAAAGAGAATTATTAGCAGACATGGTTGTTTTTCCCCCACATTTTCTCTGTGATTATTATTTCAGAGAGGAAAGATACTTAACCTGAGCCATGAAAAGAACTCGGGATGTATGTCCAGTAAGCTCTGCCATCTTAACCATTGATGGGTATTTCCAGAGAGTAAGCTGATTCTGAGTAAACCCATGAGAGGTTAGCAACTCACGCTCATTCTTGCTCCAAAGCAGTGCACAGACCTGTGACCCTGTATCAACTGAGTTCATGCAAGCACCAGTAAGAATGGTAAGAATGGTAGGAGGCTTGTGGAATTTGGAAGGGAAAAATCCCTCTCCCCACCATGAAACAAAATCAATCAGAGAGAAAGCAAAGGGCCTTCTTCAGCAGAATGAATGATATTGACCTTTATCTGAAATGGGATTTGCAAAATGGATTTATCTGAAATAGAATTTACATACCAATCTTAAACATTGGGGCAGGATGTTTTTGAGCTAATTAGGCATCAAAACAACAAGAAATCTACAAACAAATGAGATATTGTTCACAATTGATATGCACAGAAACTAGATTGGAGCTACCCTTCTGTTTCTATTGTGAGGAAATGTTGGAGGAGCCGGCAGGATATGGTTCTTCCTCATCGCACCTATCTGCAAACGTTCCCATCGCACCTATCTGCAAACGTTCCCATCTCGCTCACTCTGCACTGTCTGAAGCTAGAGTATATATTGCTTGGAACTTTCAGCCATTGGTACCCTGATTTCATAAATGAAGTAGCTTGGCCACCACACCACAACTGCCTTTATCTGATGAGTGCTGGCTGTTCTGAAATGATTCGCCTCAAAAATGCATTCGAAGACGACTCTCAACAAGATTCCAAATAGTACTTTTCCATTTTCAGTTGTGTTTGCTAAGAAATGGATGTGAATCAGCTCCTGACAAGTGCTTTTCACATTACTTGGATGCTTCTTCCATCTTCAAGCTGGTGATTAAGGTTGTAAATTCAATAAATGCTTCTTTTCAGTATTGACAAGAAAAGGAAAAATAAGCATGCTAGCATATACACCATAGCAATATGTCCTACTGAAAAAGTGAGTAGAAAAGATTTTTTTTTAAAATAAAAAATGAAAATTTAAAATGTCAGGTTCTTTATGAACTCATCAGCATATTTTATCATCATATCTCCCATTTTTGCAATAACTTGTGCACTATGAGAATAAAGCATGGCCACAGTACCGTTTTCTTTCTGTGCAGTATATGTCTACTGAAGAAGTGAAAAAAAGAAATTGTTTGTTTTTTTGAAAAATGAAATATTAAAATGCCAGATCCTTTATAGCTTCCAATATACAAGCACAATTCGTCTGAAACTGTAAAAACTTGTGAATAGAAAATGTAAAAAAGCAGACTATACCAGCTGACTGTAAAGCCATATCATCATCTGTATCTGGATCTTGAGAAGATATCAAATGCCAAACCAGGCCGAGGGTTGTAATATTCAGCGAATTCGGTTGATGTGAGCGAATGGCTCAGGATTTGACTTTGGAGCCTGTTTTGCCACTTCAGGGGTTCCAAAAACATTCCAGAATCTGAGTGTTTCATCTCCTGCTGCAGAAGCCACTGTGCAACCATCTGGACTCTGTATAAAAGATTAAAAGAGAATTATTAGCAAACATGTTTGTTTTTTCCCCCCACATTTTCTCTGAGAGTAATATTTCACTGTGTTTAATATTTCATAGAGAAAAGATGCTTAACCTGAGCCATGAAAAGAACTCGGGATGTATGTCCAGTAATCTCTGCCATCTTAACCATTGATGGGTATTTCCAGAGAGTAAGTTGATTCTGAGTAAACCCATGAGAGCTTAGCAATTCACGCTCATTCTTGCTCCAAAGCAGTGAACAGACCTGTGACCCTGTATCAACTGAGTTCACACAAGCACCAGTATGGGCATTCCAGAACTTTATGCACCTATCGCCTCCACCACCACCAGAGGCCAACAAGTTACCCTGAAATGGACACCAAGCAAGTGCCTTAACAGCAGCTGTGTGATCCTCAAACCTGTGAAGCCACTTTGTCGAGGAGTTGGAAGAAGCAGTTGATCTGTCCCATATGTGGAGGAGATTATCATTTCCTCCACTAGCCAACTGCTGGCCTGAGGCAGACCATTTCAGGCCACAGACTTCTTGATGATGTCCTCTATATGTTTCTACGATAGGTGCTCTCACTCGGACATCATTGTTATTAATAAGACCATCCATTCCACCTGTAGTCAGTATATGGTTGTTCCAGTCAAGCGCCCCGACTCGTGATTGGTGACCGCCTCTCAAAGTTCTCAACTGCAGCAGACAGCATAAGAAAAAATATCAGAAAAAACTTTTTTGTGACTCCAGAAAAGAAAACAAGGCCAAGAGAGCTCAAGGAGCAGACCAATCGGTTAGCTGTGGTATCCCAAAGCTGCACGTCAGAATTGTTCAAGCCAATAGCAATATGCCTCCCATCTGGAGCCCATTTAACACTTGTAACAGGACCATTTTCATCATCAATTGTGAACAGTTCGGAAGTGCTGCCATCAGATGCATCCCACAGGTAAACAGTACTACCCAAAGCTATAGAAAGAACATTGTTGCTGCCCCAATCTAATAGATTTAAGTAATAATCATCCACAATATATGGAGCATCCAAAGTCCTCTCAGACGTCTGCATAAGCAAACCACAACTATAATAAGAACAATTTTCAAATTCAAGTAAAGTTTTCATAAAAAAAGTGATAATCATAAAGTAAAACTCCAGTATTATCAGCCATTATGAACCCCCACCTGAGAAATGTGGCGCTTGGGTTTCATTGGTTTGGCCTGGTAAGCAGCAGAAGAAAACTCATTCGGGATGCCCTTAACAGGGATGGGTGGTTTGTTCTTAAATGCAAGGATCCTTGTCCTGTTCATGTTCAAGGCCTCCGCTAGTTGCTTTCTATATGCCTCTCTGGATGGTGAGCTGGTGGCTGGATTTTCCTTACCTTTCGTCACCATATAATGTGCATAGTCGAAATCCATTGCTGATCTATTTGGAATAAACCTATCCAACTATAAACCAAAACAAAAAAGTTAGAGTTAGTTTGCGAATATTTCTGATGCTTCTGTGGAAACTCAAGATCAAATATAAAAGTGGCACAAGCAAAATTTGATCATGAAAATAGACCATTTTGAAAAGCTTACTCACAGCCCTAAAATATAATCTGGGTATAATAATAAATCAGATTAAATTATAAAACTCATTTAGCAAAGCATATCATCATAAGCAAAATCCATTCTCAATGCCTAAAAGATACAGTGAAAGTTACATCAATTAGCAACATTCAGATCAAGGGTATATATACTCTTAATTTATTAAATCAGATTAGATTATAAAACCCATTTAGCAAAGCATATCATCATAAGCAAAGTCCATTGTCAATACCAACATTAAGATCAAGGCTGTATATATGTACAGTAAAAATCTTTCTCACCGCCCTGAAAATAATCTGGGTAAAATATTAAATCAGATTAAATTATAAACCCCATTTAGCAAAACATATCATCATAAGCAAAGTCCATTGTCAATACCAACATTAAGATCAAGGCTGTATATATATACAGTAAAAATCTTTCTCACATCCCTAAAAATAATCTGGGTAAAATATTAAATCAGATTAAATTATAAACCCCATTTAGCAGAGCATATAATCATAAGAAAAATCCATTTTCAATAGCCAAAAGATACAGTGAAAGTTATATATCAATTAGCAACATTAAGATCAAGGCTATATATACTCTTAATTTATTAAATCAGATTACATTATAAAACCCATTTAGCAAAGCATATCATTACAACCAAAATCCATTTTCAATACCCAAAAGATAAGCGAAATTTACATCTATTAGCAACATTAAGATCAAGGATGTATTTCAACATTTTCCATTCAGTTTAATTACGAAAAGAACGTCCTAAGTATATAACATACATTTTCACTGGAATTTTTTCTCTGAAGATACTTCCTGAAGAGGGAAACGGGATTGAGTCTTGTTTGAAGAAACAGAGTTCCTTAATCCTGCATCCATCACGTTAATAACACCAAAAAAACACTACTACTAAAGAATCGCGCAAGAATTAATCTAGCAAGGGCCCAAGGGGTCTGAAATAGAACAGATTAGAGCGTTAAGAAAGAGAGAGAAAAAAAAACACAATGAAATAAAAGAAAATATATATCAAACAAGAAATCGAGATTGAAAGTGTTGGAGATCGCGAGCCGCCAACGGTGGATTGCCTTGAATCTTGATCATCAGGGAGAAAGCTAGGGCAGAGAACAGATAAACGAGAGATGATTGAGATTGAAAGTGTTGGAGATCGAGAGCCGCCGATGGTGGATTGCCTTGATCAGGTGGGATTCGGAGGAAGCGAAGAGAAGAGAGAAACGAGAGAGATGATTGAGAGATTCACTAGAAAACGATTGTTTTATAGATGTCAAAGCACCGACGGCTCTTTTTCGAAATACCAAAAGATCCGTTGTAATATGTTTAGACTAAAATGCCCATCCTTGATCCTCCGTTTCCAGATGGATAACTGATACTGGGCTGGACCTCAGGATTTGATGGGCTCTTTAGACATCCTTCACTGGGCTTCAAATGCTTTTGTGAAATTATTTACAGCTTGGTGACACACTAAAAAATGTGTCATATTCATAAAAGTGTGAAATGAACGTTCGCCTAAAAAACTCAATTGATTTCAATGCAAAAATTGTTCCCCATTATGGATAATGCGAAGGTTGAAAGTAATTTGAATGTTGTAATTGGAGATTTTGTTAGAATGGTAAGCTTGTGCATATATATATTCTTTTTATTTTTTAGGATGAGTGGCGTTATTAAATGGGCAATCATAAATTTAATTGCACTTTGCAAGGAGTTGAAGCAATAATGAGAATATATATATATATATATATATATATATATATATATATATATATATATATATATATATATAGAAGTCTATTCAGGTGAGAACTAATATATTATAGAGTACTATGAGGTCTATTGTTATACGTTAGATTGGATTTTTCAATGGTCATGATTTAACAGAATTTTTGTTTTATTTTAGGTAATATGGTGCTATCTTTTTTGGTTTTATTAGGATTGGGGGTATTTTTGTCAGTGTTGTTATCGTTTTAATTATGTTAACTGAATTATAGTGTCTATTTAATTCCTATTCACGCAAGATTTCCCATTACTTCCTTTTGTAATTTTCGAACCAACTTCTGCCTCTTTCGTTTCTTGGAGGTTTCGTTTGTGCATATATATTCTATATGCTTTCCAAGAAAATTACTCCGTAATATATTTCTATGCTTCCACTGCCTCCACTGCATCATCTGTCGTCGCCGTTTCTCCTCCGGACAGCAGACAACGCCACTGCCTCTACCGCCGGCGACAGCTTGTATCATCATGGTCTCTGGTTTATTCCCAATCCTTAAGTTTCCTTCTTTTTATTTTTATATATTAATTTATTGCTTTTTTATTGCTGAAATTTATTCTTTTTCATGGTGAGATAATGCTTGCAACAACGTTTGAAGTAATCTATCTGGGGCTCTGTTCAATTAAACTTTTCTTTTATAGCGTGGGTTCTTTTTCTCCGGATATGATTTTTACATCAGCACTGATGATATGGAAAGCATTAATGTGTATAATTCGCAGTGAATCTCCATTGCTACTTGTGCTTTCTGGAAGCATGAAACTTGGATTCTAAAGGGTGAGAATTTATCAAGTTGTTAGTCTCAATTGGTTTTTTCTCTCTGAAATATTTATGTGGACTGGGTTCATTTCCATTAGAGTTTATTGTCTCCAATGATTACCAGCCAACTGAATCCCAAAGCTCTCCAGAGAATAGCCAGACAACCGTCGCAATTGGTGAAGACATTGTGCTCTTTTCAAAATGAGCACCACGTGTTTGATAGAAGTCCTAGACCAACTCTTAAGTCTATACACCATTCCATGCTTAATTTTATTCACCAGAGTCAATTTGAAGCTCTTAATTAAAGTTTTCAAGAAACAGTTTCAAATGGGTGTCTCAGAGATTGATGAGGTTGCCATTGCGTTAGATCTCAAAGCATGCAAAGGTGACTTGGCATTTGGGTCTCAATTACATAGTCTTACTATAAGAAGTGCATTCTTTTCTTATATTACCGTCCCGAATTCATTGATGAATATGTATTGCAAATCTGGACAGTTGATTTGTGGATATCATTGTACATTGATTTTTTTTTTTCAGAATATTGTGTGCCGTGGATTAGCATTTGTGTGACTTTGGGAAATTTGTATGCTTAGTACATATGTTTTTCACGATTTAATTGTTTGACAGTTTGGTTTTTATTTTCTTTTTTAAAAAATTATGTGCCCGGATGGTGCCACTTCTTTGCCCGCTATGATATTCCTTTGTGCCTATATGCTTACCTAGCATACTTTATACATGG
>CP025649.1:9533700-9581308 GCA_003576665.1 Ipomoea trifida | reverse complement strand
AATCTTCAAGTTCTACATGGCTTGAAGTTTTAATAAGTTGTAGAGAAGATATATGTCACAATCTTTATGATTGTCTATAGAATTTGATCATATTCTTAATGATCATAAGGAATGATGGAATTACTTATTATATTTTTGAAGTAGTGGACTTCGGGTCCTGAAGTACCTTCTCCTTCGAGATAATGACTTTTAATCCACTGATTTAGATTTTTCAAGAGGGATTTATAGATATCCTTCTAGGAAAATACATTTAAGTTTTCATGGGGAGAAAATCATTTTTCAATCAATTTGACTTTGTAGAAAAGGTCATAGTTTAGTAACTTATTTATTCAGGGATATTAGTAACCGACTTATCCATATAGAATATGTGATAATTGTGTATATTGACTACATATCTAATTTATTTTCTGCTAGTTTTTAAATATCGGAATATAATGCCATGACCATATTGGGTTTCTGCGTAAAACCCTCAACTCGCTTTTCTTTAGCGAGTTTTGATTTGTATGCCTTAATTGCTCTTTTCTAAAACAGTTAGCACGCTTCGGGCGTTAAACTACTGTTTTAATTTCTGGATCCAGATTTTAAGTATTCATGAGCAATAGGGGCGAAATGTGTTGTCGACAACTGTAACTATTTTGTAAATATTTTTATACACATGGCATTTTTATCAACCAAATAGATGACATTTCCCAAGAGTATGGTTGTTCCGCTTCCCCAGTATTTTATTTATTTGGTGCACCTACAATTTTACTGGGGATTTTCGCCTTCCAGACGAATATCTTCAGAATAAAATTTTATGTTCTAGGAGTGACAAAATTTTTACACTAGATCTAGTTTATGCAAATTCTGAAACCGATAATTTTTCTAATGCTTCCGGCATAAAGAAAATCGGTAGAAAAGTTTAGTCATATTTGGGGATTCCAATAATATTTCTATGGACATAGTCACTCTTTGATATTTCTAGCAGATTTTTGTTCAATTTCTGAATCTTCTGGTTCAATAATACTAATACATGAGTTTGAAGATCTTTTCATTTTATGAAATTTTCTCTGCATTCTATAAAAAGTTTGGTCAAATCTCCCCCTAATGCCGAGAAACGATCTTATAATAGAGTATGCAGTAAGCGTTTCTAGTAATCCTTATGATAAACTCTAATTATTTGATGGCTCTAAGAAAAGAGAGAAATGCATACTGATATTTTTTTAAAAAAACATAACGCAGATAGGGAAATGCGCGATTTTGAACCATGTACTATGTTCTTGTGATATGTAGTGGTTTCTAAATTTTGGAGGTCCCCAAGATAGATAATTTTCCTCCATAATTACTTAGTTTGCCTTCCGGGCAAAGCTCTATTAAGATTTTAGAGCTCTAGTTAAAAATAGGATATTTTATTGTCTATCTCAAATAATTGTTTCATGATGATGATTAGGGTACTCAACATACAATATCATATGGAGTGACCGTATCACTATTTGTATCTATCAATCATGCTTTCTAAAAGTTGAGTATCAATTTGGATAGACGTCATATATTCTTTTAGACAATTAAAATATCACATGGTGATATATTAATGCACACAATTGTCAATATAAGATAATTATAAAATATCTGCTTTGAGAAAAACACTTATCTGGCATCTTCAGGACGTTTGTCTGGCAATGGTATGGTCATTGCTGATAATTTGCCAAAATCGTCTTTTCACATATTTCAAATTGGCAGGGATAGCCAAAAATATCGTAGAGTTGTATTACGATAAAAAGATGCATTTAATTAAAATTATGCAAATAATATCGTAAATGAATTCAATAATGATAATGAAAAGACAGAATAGGAGTCCTCCATATATAAAAGCTAAGAAACAAACATAACTCCCAAAAATTATAAAAACGGCATACGGACATGCTTATATAGAAAAATATCATGGTAAAGTTGCAAGCATATAATTATAATATTTGGGAGATTGATAAAAAATTCTAAAATCTCATGCCTTTAAAATATTTTATGAAGACATTATTTATCACAATAAGTGATAAAATTAGCAATGGAGAATAATAATATTCTTAAAATCGCTGCAAATATCCGATCCATATAGGCAGTTAACATATCCCTTAATGATAATAATCAATATAGGATCTCAATTATAAGCATAATTATTAATGGTAATTACTACCAGTTCTTAAGGAAAATGTTATTACCTCAAATAAATAGAAATAGAAACTGCCATCTTTAATAATTCAAATTGCATGGTGGAAAAAGGTTATATATATATATATATATATATATAACATTAGTACATATTACCTTTACTTGCATAAATTAATATGTATTATAGGTAGTAATGTATGCAATTACAAATATGTGTATAATGTAGGCAACATGCATGATATCACGTATTTATATACGTATACTAATAATGATAAATAATAATGAAACATACACATATAATGACTCATGATGATCACAAATATGAGACTCTACTATTCGTATAATCACGCTTCAGAATCCAAGTCAATTTGTAAATATACACATATCACCTATGTATACGATCACATAGCCTATATGAACACAGAAATTCATACACACAAAACTACTGTTCCATAGCATTCATATGTTTAGGAAATAAATATACAAGGAAAGACAGAAATATGGAGAATTATATTTAAAATTGAGTATTCTATTTTACCATATATAATTTTGCTTGGTAAAATAAAAGGAAATGGAGTTTGCGTACCAGAAAACCAAATGGCAACTCCGTTTCTTCTCCTTGTGTTTTTAATGAAAAAGAAAACAGTCTCCGGAGGAGAGAAGGACCAGTCACCATTGCTCACCGGTCAAAGCAATGAAGATGGATCTACAGTCGTTAATCCGATCTGTTGTCCTGTTATTCGCCGTCCGCTTTCCGTCGTTAGTGGAGGAATCTCCGCCGGACACCCACCGAAATGCAGCAATGCCAGCAACAAAAGGGAAACGACAAAAATAAAAAATATTTTTGCTCTCTGTTACGTAAAATATGGGTATGTATATTCATATTCCTACTTAAAAAAAGGAGGGAATCATACCAGGTTTTGAGATATATACAGTGGATGATGGGCAACTTGTCCCTACTAAAAATCTCAAAACCTTTTGAAGTGGTAACCATATACAGCCATATTACAATCAAACAACAAGCTTACCATTAAAAAAACGCCTGTGGCAAGAATATGTATACATTCTAATTTTTGCTTGTGAAAAAGATTTATAATGCAGAATATATGTATGTGATATGCACAATGTGATAGGCATAAACAAAACAGTGAATATGCATATAATCAAAACAAAGAAAATACACATCAAATAGATATATGCATATCTTTATTCTGTATAAAAAAAATACCATTCATGGAGAAGTAAAGTAAATTTGGAGCGTGCTGATAACGTGTTGAGATTTTGGTGCCCGTTGGCCATTAGCTCCTAACCGATGGACATTGCAGGTAAAGAGAACATAACAGCTAAAGAGAAAAGAGATAGAGAGAGAGCAAACATAGAGAGAGGAGTGCTTCATTCCAGTAAAATGTGTATGTTACAAAGGACATATATATAATACAAACAATAACGGAAAGATATAATGAATACATAAATACAGAAACCGTTACAACCGTTATATACTAAATAATAATGTCCACTACTTAATATTATTTATAACAATTACTAACTACTCATAATTTATTCGACACTTATAATTGAAAATCTCCAACATTATTCATAACTAATCTTGATTATCCTAAAGCATTACCATAACATCATCTTATTAATTAATAGTTTTTTCACCAACAACACCCATACTATTGTTACCCAATACTTAGTCCTATTATCATATCGTCACTAACTGACCATTACATTGTCATCCAATCATTATTATAACCTATGCTCATCTTTTAATCGCCATTAGCCTTAGTCCAACCATTAATCCATGATCAACAATCAACATAATCATCATCCATCATCATTTACTCAACAATCCAAACATCATCATTTATTAATAATTCCTGCTCATCCACACATCAGCACCTCAACATTTCGTAATCAACGTAGTGATCATTTCTCCCCATTTAATTATTATCATGGCCCTAATTACTATCATTAATCAGCATAACCAACTATTAATTACTTCCATAATCCTAATTAAACCCCATTATCTCAAATGAACCTTACCTACGGGTTCTATGCTGTCGCTGCCAGATGGACTTGCCGAGACTGCCGTCGGAGGAGAGGGCTCGCCGGGGAGGAAGGGGAGGCCGAGAACCACCACCGCCGTCGCGACTCTGCTCCCGCCGGAAAAACAGGGGCCATGGTCGCAGGTCTGCTGCTCCGTCCCTCCGTTCACCGCCGTCGAAGCAAGAAGAGGGGAAGAAAGAGGATGCCACCGACGAAGCTCAACGATGCCTCACGCCTGCTGCTTTTCGTCCGGTGACGCCGCCACCGGAGCTTCTTGGTCTGTACGCGACAAAGGAGAAGCACGAAGGGGGGCGTGCGGCTGGTCTGAGCGAGAAAAGAAAAGGAAATTGGTTTGGGTTTGGAAAATGAACAATTAAGAAGAAGATTGATGAATAAGTGCATATATATATATATATATATATATATATATATATATATATATATATATACACACCTAGGGGCTAGGGTTAAAAAAAAATTGTCTTAGACTTAAAATAATTGGGCTTGAATAAATTGGGATCATGGAGAACTTTTTAAGCGGAAATTAACAATCGTTATATCGTGAACCCTGGTTCGAAACGACGTCGTTTCGATGTTAGTGGACGCAGACGCGGACGCGAATGACTCCAGAGATTTCATTATCTATAATACACATAACGTTTGCCTAGAATACACAGAACTCACATCACAACCTGTGTTAATAACATGAATACACAAAATACACAGAACTCATCCTCCTAAACATTCGAATTCACAAACACATCACAACATGTGTTACTAACATGAATACACAGAACGGTTGCCTAGAATACACATAATGCTTGACTAGAATACACAGAACGATTACCTAGAAATCTAGAATACACAGAACTCATTTTGGTACGGGGTGCACACTGCATTGTGCACTGTGGTCCATGTATAAATTGCCGGAAATTAAACCACTTGAGCTTAGGTTTAGTTTGGGTTCAACTTAGACTCAAAACAATAATATAAGGGTCATAGGTTCGTCTCGGATAGACTTTTAGGTCAAAATTTTAATAAATAAGTTTATCCCCTAAATAGGGCTTTTAAATAAATAAATATATAAATATTTCGTACCAAATCATTCCAAATAAAGAGTTTAAAATGTTTAATTATACACTTGTTTGACGAAAATTTCTTGTATGATGTAACATTACATATATAATTTTAATTTAAAAGTTTAATAAAATAGGAGTATATTTTAAATGATTTTGGATAATAAAATTATAAGGTATAAAATAATTTATTTGAATGTGAGAAAAATAATTTATTATTGAAAGTATTTGGGTTAAAATATTTAGGATTGAAAAATAAAATTTTATTCTCAAGAATATTTTTATTGACATAAGAATGGTTTAAAATATCGGGGTGTTACATTTCTCCTCCACTTTTGATCATTTTCGGCATCATTTCTCACCAAATTTTCCACACAACTTTTGCAAGTTAGTCCCAAAAGAAGTCCCAAGAACAAAAACCAACAAAAACAACAACAACAACAACAACAACAACAAAAAAAAAAAAAANCGAACCATAATAATAAGGTCAAAATCCGAAATAACCTTATTCCTTATGTCTTAACTAAATAAGACTAATGTTATCACTTCTGAATTATGCATAAATAAGTGATCAATATCAACAATAACAAAATCAAAACCTGAATAGATATCTAAGAGTATCAACAACCCAATGTGCTAATTAAACATAAATCCATACATGTATGGCAGGATTAACCGTTATACAAGGACTTTACCAGTATGCCCAATTTTACCAACATGGCCAATGAAGGTTTTGGGCGCCAATCCCTTAGTCAACGGATCCGTGATCACAAGATCGGTGCCAAAGATGCACTATTGATACTCCTTTTGATTTTGTACCTTCTCCTTAACAAACAGAAATTTCAAATCCATGTACTTGACACCTCTAGTATATCTGTCGTTCTTTGAGAAGAACACAGTTGCCGCATTATCATAATGAATCCTCAATTGCGCAACCATGATGATTTGAATCTATAGCCTCAAAGCTTGCTACAAATTCTACCTCCATAGTGGAAGGAGTAATGACAGACTCCTTCACACTTTTCCAAAATACTGCTTCACCAGCAAGTAGGAAAATATGTCCGAATGTGGAGTTTCTGTTGTCCAAACATCCGCCATAGTCTGAGCCTGAATAACCTACAGGTTATTCTACCATCTATATGTGAGCATGTGGTCCTTCGTGCCTTGTAATTATTGCAGGACCTTCTTTGCAGTTTACCAGTTTATATCTTTCTAAAACTTTGTTAATGTAAGCCTTCTGGGATAAACCCAAAATCCCTTGTGATCTATCATGAAACATTTCTATTCCAATCACAAATGAAGTCTCACCCTTATCCTTTATTTCAAAGTTCTTAGAAAGATATTCCTTAATGCCACTTCCTTTTTGAGTTTGCACTTGATCATCAACTTGAATTTCAACCTCATCTTCATTTACAATAGCTTCCTTATGGAGCATCTAGTTGCTGTTGTTCCAAAGTATTTCCATAAGGCTGCACTTGCAGCAATAGGAACTACAGCAAGGAAAGGATCACTTGATGAAAATGGATCCATCAATGACTCCTTAATTTCAACATTACGAGCTCCCACACTCCCACTGACTTTGCTATTTTCAATGAAGCGAGCATTACCAGACTCAACAATCCTCGTACTATGATTAGGACAATAAAACATGTATCCCTTAAACCTTTATGGATATCCAATGAAATTACCACTAATGGTTATGGAATCCAATTTATTTCATGTGAATTATATATCTTCACTTTAGCTTGACAGCCCCAAATGTGAAGATGCCTCAAACTAGGTTTCCTTCATATCCACAGTTCATAAGGTGTTTTAGAAACAACCTTACTAGGAACCCTGTTGAGTAAGTATGCTGTTGTCTTTAATGCATACATTCACAATGAAACAGACAATATACAGTTTATTAACCATACTCCTAACCATTTTCATAAAAGTACGATTTTGCCTATCAAAAGAGCCATCGATATCTGTATGTATCAAGTAATCCCAAGCTTCTTGTGGTTGAGTGTTTTGATACATGTCTGACTTGCTATCTCTTTATGCAATCGACACATGCATCATTCCAGTCAATAAAATCCAATTGAGACAAAATTTCAACCTTAATAAGTCTCAATATCCTTTATTTGGATATATGACTTAGCCCTTTTTACACCACAAGAAAGTTAAAGATTCATTTGGTGCACTTCCTTTAACACTAACCTCACTCATAACATTAAACAAGGAATTAACAAAGTCTGCATTAAGATTGAAACAATATAAAGTATCCAACAAAACACTATAACCACAAAAAGGTGTTTTGGTGATACAAAGAAAATATTCGTTTCCAATCTTAAGGTTAAAACCCAATATGTCCAACCTAGATGCTGAAGCAAGATTTCTAGAACATTCTGGAACATATAGACAATTCTCAAGATCAAAGCAAAAGCATGTATCCAGCTTAATGCTATAAGTTCCAATACCTTTAATTCTAGCTTTCATCTTGTTCACATGAAAAGAAACTTTCCATCTTCCCTTTGAGGTTGAAACATCAGAAAACCTTGCATAATGTTATTAGAAACATGTGTTCTAGCACCAGTGTCTAACCACCAAGTATTAGAAGGAACCTTAATAAAATTGAATTCAAAGCATACTGAAACTGAATGTATACTTCTCATTTCCATCCAAGCTATCCTCTTCAGGCATTCAGCCTTCTTGTGCCCAGGTTTGTTACAGAAATAGCATTTATGCACTTTCTAAATGCACCTTGCACCTTCATAGGATGCTTTCCCTTCTTTTACTTTTAGACTTACTGCCATTATCACTGACATCATAACTGCCACCATTATAGCGTGATACAATAGTGTTCACTGCAACCTTTTATCTCACATATCAATTGCCTTGAGTTAACAAACCTTTATTCAGACTATGATATATAAACCTTAAGTTTGTATTTAAATCCGCCTTTGGGTCAAATTTAAATACAATGTCAATTTACTGACATGCATCATTCACACATACTTGAATGAGATTATTCATCAAGTTCAAATTTAATATATAGGCCATCTTTGGACATGCGCTACATATTAACAAAACAGGAATCATAATCTCCTAAAATTGTCATTAATCACATGTCTGATCCACCTTTGGGTGACCGCTAGAACCATGTGTTAATGATCACAAATGTTTATCAATCCTTAGTGTCATTCAATGATGCAAAATATCATGTGTATAATAAACATTTGTAAACATAAATAATTATTTAGCTATTACCTTGAGTGGGCTACTTTGGTGACTAACGCACTCGCCTTATGCTAATAATTCATTTATGTGAATAAACCTTAATTTATGTTGTAAACATAAATATAAATGATTATTTAGCTATTTACCATGAGTGGGCCGCTTTGGCGACTAACACACTCACCTTATGCTAATAAATCATTTATGCGAATAAACCTTAATTTATATGTCGTTCTATTATAACATATAAATTAAGAGTGGATCAAATCTTCATCCATAATTGATCCTTTGTATATACATATGAACCCAAAATTTAAAGCTAGTCCAAATGCTTTAAACAAACCATAAGGGCCCAAATTTATATATAATCCCTTATATTTTAAAGCCCAAATTAAATGAGCCTAGAATTTAAAGCAAGTCCATAATACTTTAAATAACTCAAATAGGCTCAAATTAATTGGTCCAACAAAATAATCCTTATTTTGTTTTTTCCTCTTCATACCTCCCACGGAGCCAGCCGGAAATCAGAGAAGCTCCACCGCCCTCCGCCGTGGGAACCCAGGTATGCCACCATAGCCGTTCGTGACTCCAAGTTTGATTCCATTGCAGTAGTTGATTCCAACATTCATACAAATAATCCAGTAATAGGAGTACACATACATAATATTTGATTCCAGAAACCAACCAAATCAACTTATATATAATCAAACAGTACATGTATATATTTGTTGGTTTCAATTTATTTTGATTTCACGAACATATTTATGTGGACAAGCCTTAATTTATATGTTGTTCTCTTATAACATATAATACATGATTAATAGTGACAAACAATATACTATATAAATCATGTAATAGCAAGTAATATGGACAATCATATTAATTTTGATTCCAAGTACGGTACATACATACGCATCATATATGCTATTGATTTCATAACTTTGATTCCAAGAATTAGGACAATATATATGTAGTATATATGTATAAACAGTACGCTGTACGCACATTGATTTAGAATCATGCAAATCAATTTTAATATACATAACCTATATGTTTGTTGATTCCAGGAAATACGCAAACCAATTTACATATCATTATAATATATTTGATTTCAAGCAGTACGTGCATACGTATACATATTTGATTGTGAGTTGCCAATTTGATGAATGAAATTCATATAATCAATTCATTACCAACAAATACGAACCGTGACGACTTTAAAACCCACAATCAATTAAAACCTTATAATTAAAAATTCCCAAATATCATGAACCCTAATTTTAGTAATTAATCAATTTACAAGTAGGCTCTGATACCAAATGTTAAATAAAATCCTTTATGCGCTTATAACTTGAATGCGGAAGCACAAATAACAATGAACCGTATGTAAATCAAATTAATCAACTAAACAATGTTCATGATTATGGATCTTTAATTAAAACAAGAATAAAAATAAAGACTTACTTGATTCCATTGAGATGTAATTTCTAACCTGAATAATCAAGAATGCTTCACCTCTCTGATCTGTATACCTTAATCACCTCCTGATGATACGGAGACTAGAAAACTCAGAGACTAAAAACCTTATGATCAGAAAACCGTATGATCCCTAGAGTTTTCCTGGGTATTTATAGATGTGATGAGAACCCCTCTTTTAAGAGGAATGGGAAACTTCCTTTAAGGAATATAAATCCCTCTAGGAATGTGAAACCTCCTTTTAGGAGAACCCATATCCTTTTTCCATTATACATCTTTTAACCCTTATATACTTAAATTTTAACAGAATGAGAGGGAGGGAATTTCACCCAGTAATTCCGCCTTTATACATCACTAATCATCAACGTGAGTCCTTATGGAATTACAACCTTTATTATAAAAATCAATGTTAGGAAATAATTATTTCTAACAGGATCTACAGTCGTTAGTCCGATCTGCTGTCCTGCTATTCGCCGTCCGCTTTCCGTCGTTAGTGGAGGAATCTCTGCCGGACACCCACCGAAATGCAGCAATGCCGGCAACAAAAGGGAAACGACAAAAATAAAAAATATTTTTGCTCTCTGTTACGTAAAATATCAGGGTATGTATATTCATATTCCTACTTTAAAAAAAAAAAAGGGAGGGAATCATACCAGGTTTTGAGATATATACAGTGGATGATGGGCAACTTGTCCCTACTAAAAATCTCAAAACCTTTTGAAGTGGTAACCATATACAGCCATATTACAATCAAACAACAAGCTTACCATTAAAAAAACGCCTGTGGCAAGAATATGTATACATTCTAATTTTTGCTTGTGAAAAAGATTTATAATGCAGAATATATGTATGTGATATGCACAATGTGATAGGCATAAACAAAACAGTGAATATGCATATAATCAAAACAAAAAAAATACACATCAAATAGATATATGCATATCTTTTATTCTGTATAAAAAAAATACCATTCATGGAGAAGTAAATTTGGAGCGTGCTGATAATGTGTTGGAAAAGATTTTGCTGTGCCCGTTGCCTTTAGCTCCTAACCGTGAAGGGTAAATTGCAATGATGTATAAACTACTACGGAGTATAACAAAAGGGAATGTAGACAAGGAAACAAGGAAGCATTCTCATTCATCAGTCTTCATAGTACAAGGGATGTTTATATAATTACAGATGTAACTGAAAGGAATAATGAATACATAAATACAATGGCCGTTACAACAGTTATATAGTCCACTCATAATGTCCACACTAAATAATAATTATAATAGAAGGAAATTTTGGAAGGGAACAAAGCATTTTTCTTTTAATATTTAATTTCTAGCTTTATTTTCAAAGGCAAACAATCAAATATAACTCCTTCTTGGATATAGTTTAGACGGGGTTTGATTTACCTCTCCTCCTAATATTTTGTTAATTAGGGTTTCAAGGCAGGCTTCACTGCGCTAACGGCATCAAGCTTTTCATAAATCAAATAGCATGATTTTCATCAAATATTAGTGAATGAGTGAATGAAATGTACTTCGTTATCCCGGGATATAACAACAAATGAGAAGAAATTAAGATGTAGGACTAAATTTAGTAAAACTGACAAAGTCATGGTTCGAATGTGGTCAAATTATTTATCAATAGCTAAACCTAGTAAAGCAGTCAAAGTCATGGATTATATGTCTAGTATTAACTCAATATTCATTTGTTCTAGAAACTTGTATTTAGTTACAAACTCATGTCTGTAGCATAGAAATGTAAACGAGTCCAGTTGAGCTTGAATAGTCAAAACTCAAAGCTCGACTTGATTTGAAAATTTGAATTTTGAACTTGGCTTGAGTTGGACTGAGCTCTAACTTTTTGAGCTCACTAAAGGTTTTTTTCTTTCCATTTCCTTGGGCTATCATCTATCTATCAGCTGAGAAATCTGGTTCCACAGGCTTCTGTAATGAGTTGAGGATATCAAGCGAGCTCCTCCTACTGCTACTACTACTACCCATTCTTGAGCTCGCTGCAAGAACTGCAGCATACATGCCCAACTCCGACGCCTTTTTACCACCCAAAGACTGACAACGACGTTCATTCTTGGCGGTTTCAGGAACAGGCGGCGTCTCCCTGGCGTTGAGTGCAGCCAAGTCTTTCCGTTTCTTGTAGCGAAACCAGGCTGCTTGTATGAAGCATGCAGCCCAGGTCCTCCACTGGTGCGAGTAGAACCTGAAGGTGTGCCTCAGCTGCTTGCTGTGCAGCTTCCTGAACTGCGATGCAACGAATCTCAGGTCGTCTGCAACCAGCGCGAATGCTTCTGTTTCTGTCAGCGCTGTGACTGTGCGCGAGGACGAAGGGAGGATCACGCTGGGGTGCGGGTCTAGAGCCCAAGTCAGCAGCTCTTCTCCGCAGAAATCACATGGCCCCAGCCTGCACGAGTTGAAGAACCCGCTTCGCCCTCCATCTGTGGTGTAAGACTCCAGGCGGCCCCGTATGATGAACAGCATTTCGCTCACAGGATCTCCCTCGCGCAGAAGGCGAGTTCCTGGTGTGAATAGCACCGGCTTTAGCCTCTCACAGATTGCATCCAGAATGCACTCATCCATCTGATCAAATAGGGCAACCTGCATGCAATCAGAGGGAAAATTAAATGGCTTCAATCATCATTTTCTTGAAAATACTAGTGTTCAAGAAGATTTATAGTTCCTGGTGTCACATTATTGATGTTGTGGAGTTTTGTTAGGATAGCTAGTAGCGAAGACGCAACTTTATTTCCTTACAGTGCCACACATTTTCGAGAGACTGGGTGCTGGACTGGCCCTTTAAGCCCTTTACTGGCCACCGCCCAACAAGTTTAAGATTATTTACATGTGGATAAGGCAATAAACGAGGAACAACTTGGGGTATAAATTAGTTGTTAGTTAAGGTTAAGGAGTTGTAAATTGTAATAAACCTAATTATTTCTTGTTGTTGGACAACAGGTTGGTTGCAACAAAACTATACTTACACGTCGAACCAGACCAAGACAGAGATGGCGTTTGATGTCTCGTCTGAGATCCAAAGGAAGGCCTCTGACAATGGCTTCTTCATCGACGCCTCGTGTGGTCACCCATTTATGCAGATGATATCTGCGCACTCGGTCCTTCAGCTCGTGTGGGAGCTGCCGGTGGTGCATCCACTCTTCTGCATCAGTCCTCTTCACCCTCCACTCTTCTAGCCTCAGAGTGGCAGACTGGAGGTGTGTCTGGTATATACGTATATTATAGTGAAAAACAAAGCAAGAAATGGAAATGCTTCAACCCCATAACACATCCATCTTAAGCTCTGCAACGAAAACTTACTTGCATATTCCCGATAAGTAAGGCGAAAAGAACCAATCCCAGAATTGCCACAACAATGGCAAAGTTGTTTTCTCCAATGTAGGCACCTGTGGTGAGATTCTGCCCAAGAGAGCTGCAAACACGGTTTCGAAATGAGTTGTTATGAATCTATGAATCTATGTATATGTTGTTCTTATTTCTAGCCTACCTGAGGTTCCTGAGCCCCCAGCGGAGGCAGTAAGAGTACTTGTCCAAGAACGACGCCTGCCCGACTCCAAAGCTCATAATATCACCATAAATCCCAAAGTAGTAGAAGTCACTGTCAGGACCACATAATGTGGAGATGTTGCTCGACTCATACCACCCAACTCTTCTGCCTTCATGCCTCCATCTGCAATCAAAGTACCAGTACTGGCAATTTGGCTTTTGCTCATCACAAACCTTTTTCCAACACTGTTCTTGCCTTTCAACACCCAAAAGGTACCAACAGGAACCAATGACCTTCATAATTTAAGAATGCTATTAGCCAAGATTTAGGATTTCTTTCGAAAAAGACTAAGAAATTGATAATCATTGTTGGGTGGAGGCTGCTAAAGGCCAAGTCTAGCACCTGGTGGCTGGGGATTGTTTGGGCGGAGGCCGATAAAGGGCTTAAAAAGGTCAAGTTCAGCACCCAATGTCCCGAAAATGTGATGGCGGTCTATAAGCAAATAAAGTTGTGCATTCGCTACTAGCTATAGCTTTTAGTGTAAGTGGTAAGCGCTTGATCCTAACAAGTGGTATCAAAGCCAAATCACAGAATTGTTGGGCGGCGGGCGGAGGCCGGAAAAAAACCAAGTCCAGCACCCAGCGTCCCGAAAAGTTGTGCATTCACTACTAGCTATAGCTTTTGGCGTAAGTGGTAAGAACTTGTCCTAACAATCATACACTTACATGACTTGCCAGCATATAGAGGAGTAAGTTGCATGCTGCCCCAGCCCACACAGCTTCCACCATGACACCAGTGGTCTTGATGATTTTAGATGACAGAGGGAAAATGAGATACAATCTCAGTAGGAATTGAAACATTATAGTGAGGCGAAGCGCATGCTTGGCTGAGATTCTGTTTGAGCCTCTCATAGATGGGATTGCAGCCCAAATCAAGACCTGAAAAATGAGTGAGAGACACTAAACATTAAAATCAAGAACTCGGGCGGGGGGCTAAATCTTGGAAAGAACTGATGAAGTAGTGCACTGTCTGTATGTGTAGTGTACCTGTGGAAGAGGAAGAGCAGCTAACAAGTCGAACCACAAGTCCTTAGAGAAATACCGGGATGCAATCCTTTTAGAGTCAATGACGAGCTCTCCTCTCCCATAAACTCGAGAGGAAGGCGCTACATAAGCTGTTCTGAACCTAACAAAAATCTGTATGACATAGAATGCATCTATCGCTGATCGAGTTACTGTGAGGACTATCTCGAGGGGATGACTTGCAGCCAGGCACATCTTGTCCTCATCAATGCTTGGTAGATAAAAGAACAGAGGGTCAACAAAAAGAGAAGCAAGGCATGCTAAGAGGAATAACTTATTCCATAGGCTAAGGCTGGTTCCGCGAGGATCAAATATATTCCTCTGCACTGCTTCATAGTCCTCTGAAAAGACTCGTGAAAGCTTCTTCTTCTGGAAGGCCTTTCTCGCTGGTTCCAATTCAGTCTTCTGCTCCTCGTTTTTCATGGAGGCAGAGACGTTAAACTTCCCCTCTTCTGCAGTTTCAACAAGCTCGTCTCTAAATCTGGCAATGGATAGAAGTTCACACAAAAAAAACAGTTCAGAACATATATAAATTCATAAACTAATCCCAAAGGAAATTGCTGAGACTAAGTAGAGGTTTGAGGGAGAACACAGACGAAAACATACCGTACAGATTTCATACTGTCAAGAGCCATTATGCATTAGAGTAATTCAGTTTGCAGTGAATAAAATGGAAGGCTATATAATGGGGAAATGCCGAGTGCTAGAGAACAGATGAAGGTATGTTTCAGCTCTGAGCTTGAAGTTTGTAATTTCTTGGAAAACAATTTTATCACCATCTGTTGGTTGAATGTTGTGAGGTCAAAAGGGATAAGTTTCCTCAGACTTTCAAACTGAACAAAGGCTAAATATTATGAAAGGACAAAATCTGTTTGTGTTTAAGGATTCTTGACAGGAAGTCTACTGTTTCTAATTTTGGTTGGTTTGTCTTTGGATTGTCTCAATAAAGCAAAGAAGACAAAGATGCGGATCTGTTTGATAATGTTGAGATCCTTGATTATAATGTACATTAGTAATACTATGAAGTATAAACGCCAAGTAATATATAAAAATCAACAGAGGACAACCTTAGCCAAGATCAAGCCATTGACTTGATAATCTCAAAAGACACAAGAGACAACAGCGGCCTATTGACTTCCTTAGTTTAAGCCGATCAATTATGAACAATATAAATTAGTTTACCTACCAAAAACAACCTAATAGTTTTTTTGATTTGAGTCGATCAACTATGGACAACTTAAACTAATGAAATTTACCCAATGCATACTCTCAACTAATAATTGCAGGTTCCCCGTCACTTAAAAAAAATCAACTTGTAAACCCGATTAACATAACGTGCAAACGAAACCTGAACTATGCTCAGTAGTTGATGGGGTCAAGAACCAAGAATGTATGCATTTTTCTTGCACTGCAAATACATATTACAACAGCATTCTTCACACCAGATTCAAGAAAACCAATTGATCCACAACAATTTTAATGTGTCTAATCCACCATAAGGTCATAAGTTGCACATTACAAGTAACATTGGAGAGGCATATTCTATCTAGAACATATATCAAAAACATAAATAGACTAGTTTGCTCTTGTAGGTTGAAATGCAGCCAAAGTGGTGTGTGGGTAAAACCTCTCTGCAAAACCCAGGTCCTTATCAGCCTTGCTTCGTTCTCACTAGCGTCTCATCAGAACAGAAGAGAACTGTTGAGGAAATCGAAAACCTCTTCAGGAAGATGACAATATCGGAAATCTTGATTTTCTAATAAATATCTACCCAGTGGTTGTTTAGCTTCATTAGATGTGTGGATTTGAATTTTGAAGAAGCATACACAAAAAAGCTTACCACGAGTTTTTCTTGGTAGAAGGAAATCAAGCAGCACTGACAGATGACAATCTCAGAACCGCCTAGGAGGGCGGGATTCAGCAGGGCTTACTCGGATTGGTCTACCATTTAGTTCCTGAACAAAAATTCACAAAAAGAATTGCAAATGTAAGTAGGGAACTATAGAAGTTTAATTTTGAAAAAGAAAAGATACCAAAAAAGAATTCCAGATGTCAGAGATCAAACAAAGAACATACCAATGAAGAGCTTTCCAACAGTCAATGAAGAATATTACATATACTTGCCAAAAATCACAGGCTTTTAGATTTAGACCATTTATTTAGTTTTTTTGCTTAGCCAAAACTGGACAATTGGATTAGATTCGACTTGTATGAATATAAAGAATTAATGAAATTGTTGCAATGTTTCACAGCAACTGTTGTTGTACAAGATTATATTGGAAGCTAAAGCTTAAAGCCAGTAATGAAGTTTTCCAAGGACCAGATGAACATATAACCATGCAAAGAAATGAAATCGTTTTATGTGTCATGCATAAATATGGGAAAGAAATGGACTCCATATAATTCAATATAAGAATAAACTTACAGCTCCATTCAAATTCTCAACAGCAGAGCTGGCCTCCTCAGCAGAACTGTATGTAACAAATCCAAAACCCTTTGATCTGCCACTCTCTCGGTCATACACCACTTTGGCTTCCATCACCTTTCCATGCTCACAGAACAAAGATTCAAGTGCGTCCTCATCAACACCCCATGAAAGGTTCCCAACATGGAGTCTATTGGCATTGCCAAAACCGCCCCCGTAACCGCCAGCACCCCGGGATTCTCTGAAAGATGTTTCCCTCTTAGGTGGCGGTGGCCCAGAATTTACCCTCAGTGGCCTCCCCTCAAGTTCCTGTGAAACATCATACATTCACTCTTTATGATATAAAACATAAACACTTTATGTAGCCAGATGAAGCTGTAAACGTGGATTGAGCAGAAGGGTATATTAATGTCATCAAAGTTAAGATTACAGAAATACAACACATAAACATATATGACATTGAATAGCACATATTTGATCAGAAAGTCAAGAACTTTCTTTGAAAAATATTATCCTTAAAACTAAAAATTTAAAAAGAGAAACCAAAGCTCATTTCCAACCAATTCTCATTAGCCACAATTACCATGTAGATTCAAGCAATGTTTAAAGCTAATTGCAGTGCATAAAAAGTACACAAAACTCAAACTTGAAGTAAAAAGCTCACATATCCATTGAACTGTTGAGCAGCAGCTTCAACTTCCTCCACTGTAGACATTGTCACAAACCCAAACCCTCTGCTTCTTCCAGTCTGTTTGTCATATATAACCTGAAAAAGTTTCAAACTTTAAATTTTAGTTTACCATTCTCCAATTAAACCCTTAAAAAAAACCTGCAAAAAGTAAAAAAAGTTACAGCAGACAAAGCTATGCTATCACAATCCAAGAAATGAGAGCAAAAGAAACTACTTGCAGCTTAAAGATTCAAAGCCCATAAACACATAATCATACATACATACAATGCAATTCAACTATTTACAGACACTAACATAAAAAAACTTTGGAAATGACAAAATACTAGAACAATTCAAACCCATATTAACACGCATTCATTAAAGAAAAAAAGGGAAAAACTAAAATAATAGCTATGGGAGAGAGAGGGGAAGTTATACCTCAGCCATTTCAACACTTCCGGCTTTGCTGAAAAGCCCAGCAAGAGTAGCACTCTCAACGTTGAAGGGCAAATTCCCGACGAAGAGCTTGAGTTCAGGAGGGAAACTCGGTTCGTCGGCGTAGGAGTAGGAGGCGCCACCACTGGGAATATCCTCCTCTAAGTCATCAACTTCCTCTACCTGGTCCGAAAACGCGACATTTCTCACGACCCGAGAACCCAACGAGGAGTTTCTGACGGAACAAGAAAGGGATAAAGAGCGGTTGACAGAGGGGAAGGAGAAGAGAGACAACGAAACGGGGGAGCGGTTGAGCTTAGAGTGAGGAAGAGATTGAGGATTTACACAGAGGAAATGTATGGAAGCAGCTGAGGATGCCATGGCTGCTTTAGAGCGAAAGGTTTAAGGATAAGGTTTTGAGAGAGAGAGAGAGATTTTGGCGAGGAGGGAGAGAAGCAGCGCCGGCTACCGGATATTTATGGAGATGGGGAGGAAGATATTTTTGGGCCCATTGGGCGTTAAGGCCCAATGTTTGGGCTAGGTGATTTTAAGGCCTGAACTTTGGGTGTAGAGATAGGGGAGAAACCATGTATGGCTATTAGTGAACCACAACTATACCTCACAATTTATTGCAATTTGCATATCCAACAAATACAAGATGCACATCCCCCCACAACATCCCATGCATTATTGCATAGGATGTTGTCCATTTATGTAAAGTCAAATATCATGTTGTTCGAGTCTAGTAATAATGAGTTGGATTGGGGTTACCATCACAACTTCTTTAAAGACCTGCTTTACACTCCTCATAATACCCATTGGGTAAATTATACCATTGATCAGAGTCTACTTTGTATTATAGATCTTGGTCCAAAAATAACATTCAGATTTTATATTTGTAGTTGACGTATTCTGTACCTGCAATTGATAGTTTCTGTACCTGTATCATATTACGCAAATTTTATTGTGGACCGCGGTCTAGAATGAATTGTGGACCATGCATCAAAACGACGTCGTTTTGATTAATGAAAACAAACGGCTGAAACAGCCTTCGTTTCGCGCCGTTAACTTTCAGTTTATATACATTGCAGTTACCTTTCAACACAACTGCAGTTCCCTTTCAACACAACTGTAGTTCCTTTTCGATATAACTGCAGTTTCATTCGACATTATATACTCAAATATGTGAAACTGTTATTCAGTTTCTTTTCAACACAACTACAGTTTCCTTTCAACGAACTACAATATCATTTCGATATAACTACAGTTTCATCGGACAATATACACTAAAAAATGTGAAACTGTTATTCAGTTTCATTCTATATATACACTACAGTTTCCTTTCAACACAACTACAATTTATTTCGATATAACTACAGTTTCATTTGATAATATAAAACCAAATGTGAGGCAGTATCTTTTGGGTTGAATTGTAGTATCCTCTTACGCTCTCTCTTTGTTTTGCTCATTCTCTTTCTTATATGTCAATTGCCACTTATATGACTTTGAATGGAAAACTGTAATACTTTTTAGATCTACCCATATATAGATTTTATTTGTATTCTTTAGACCATTGTAGGGGTGTAAACGAGCCGAGCCGAGCTCGAACCTAGGGTGGCTTGAGCTCGAGCTCGTTAAGGAAGGCTCGGCTCGAGTTCGAGCTCGAGCTCGATCGAGCTTGAAAATTGATGCTCGAGCTCGAGCTCGAGCTCGGCAATTTTCGAGCTGCTCGAGTTCGGCTCGAGCAGCTCGATTGTTCGAGTTCGAGCTCGATCTTGAGCTCGAGTTCGAGCTTGAATTTGAGCTCGAATTCATGCTCGGACTCAAGTTCGAGTTCGATTTTGAACTCGAATTTAACATGTTTGATTTTAAATTCATGTTTCAATTAAAAATAAACTATAATATATATATATATATATATATATATATATATATATATATATATATATATATATATATATATCTTGCGAGCGGCTCGTCGAGCCACGAGCCTAAGACAATAGAGCTCGAGCTCGGCTCGATTATTAAACGAGCCGCTCGAGCTCGGCTCGAACTCGAATTTGACCGAGCTCGAGCCGAGCTTTGACCGAGCGGCTCGTGAGCAGCTCGCAAGCCGCTCGGCTCATTTACACCCCTAGACCATTGTATGGTCTAAAATTATCTTATTATTAATTAAGAAAATGGTCTAAATTGGCATACCTAATCCAACACATACCAAAAGCTTTTAATTTAGTAAGGTGAGAACTGAGAAGTCGTGTAATTAACTTGTAGACCGTTGGATGAGAAGTGATTGCACAAATTATTTGCAGCAATAAATTAAACCAAATGAAAGAAATGGACATCAAAGTATCAAACAACAAAAAGAAGAAAAAAGGGGGGAAAAGATTACTTTTATTACAATGATGACACTCTATCCTCCACCTTATTTGACTTGTGCACGTAACTTGTTTAGGAAACTCATTCGCAAATAACCCTCCTACCCAACTTATACGCGCTTGTAACTATTTTAAAATGCAATTTTATTCTTTTAGTTATGCTCTGATACAGACTTAGTCTTTAAGTTATATAAGTGACCATCTTTAACATCTAAGTTATGCACGAAGTGGTGATTTTAGTCTCTCGAGAATTATTTCCATCATCAATTTGTCACTTAATAAAGTAACTGATTTGGTCCTTCAAGAACTAAACCGCAACTCCATGCATAACTTAGGAGTTAAAGATGGTCAAACATATAACTTATGGACTAAATTTGTACTACGAGTATAACTAGAAGACCAAATATACAATTTCCCTATGAAAATTCATAATCCTTGCTTAAAGGTGTCTCCTGGGTAAATGCCACATAAGACTAATAGACAATTCTGACGGAAGTCAAACTTAAAACGTTGTAATTATTAAGTCAACTATTCGACCAACATAGATAAAGTTGCCTTTACTTGTTAACTATGGGTTAGAGTTCATTTAGAAGACAATTTTTTTCAAAAAGTATAATTCCTAAATTTCTATATATATATATATATATATATATATATATATATATATATATATATATATATATATATATATATATATATATATATAAAAGAATTAAATTTTCTCTAGATTCCATGGGATAGTTGTCATTCATAATCTCACTTATTATTGTTATTGTTATAAATGAAATAAAGATGAATTGGACAATTTTGAAAGTCGAGGACCCAAGTGGTGAAATCCCAATAGTCGAGAGATTAAATTGGTAATTAATTCGTTTAATTTTTTTTAAAATGAGAGTTCTACTACACAAACTCTTAATGTTTACTCTATTACTTTTACTCTTTATAATGTGACAAGTAATGATAAGATATAAGGATAACATTTTGTACCCCTACAATTTCTACTTTTTATTAGTGATTTAGAAAAGGTAAAGGCCATGTTTGGTAAATGGCTGTTAGCTGATTGGGTTGGTTGTTTGGGTTAGAATGTATGATTTGTTGATAACATTGGATGATTGTAGAAAGTTGTTTGATAAATTAGTTGTTAGTTGATAGCTGTTTGGTATAATTTCTTTTCTCAAAAAGCCAATTGAAAAGGCTACTTTGAGTAGCCTTTTGAATTTTAGCATTTTGGAGTTACAAAAAGCTTATTATTTGTCAACTAATAGTGTTCAAATAAGTCAAAATTGGCTGATAGGTTGATTATTTATCAAACAGGGCCAAACTCTTTATTGTCATGTACTATTAGTGATTGGTTGAATGTATTCAATAAAAATGTGACATGGTAATAAGTGGTCAATAGTGAGTGGCTCATGTAAGGGTGCCTAGCATGGTTATATTTGAAAAGTATAAGTAATTTAAAAAAAAAAAATTGTAATGATCATTTTAATGTGAACTTTACTTTTATAGTATAAGCATTTTTCATTTCAAAATTTAGAGTATCATTCTTTTAGTGAGTTGCAAGTGTAAGCCATTTTGTGTACCACTATATCAGCCAACTATTAGTTGAATGCAATATTTATGACTACTTGAATCCTTTAACCAAAACAAAATTAGTTGCAGTTAACCATGACAATTATTAAAATTTTGACCAATATATATATATATATATATATATATATATATATATATATATATATATATATATAATTCAATGATGAGAATGTTCTAATGGGAATATAAAATGTAGTGACAACTCACATCCAAGTTACTTGGAGTTGACTTAGTAACCACAAGGTTCTAAATTCGACTCTTCATGGAAGTTATCTATTGACATTCTTGATTTGATCTTGTTAGCTATTCGTAACCTAGACTAGTTTACGGTTAAGGTCACAAAACAAGTTTCACCTAGAGCACACATTCGGTATTGGTGTAATTATTTATAATATTAACTTATATATTGTCTTTGCTCTCTTGTACACTTAGAAATTCTCTTCAATTTTACCATTTTTTATTTATTTATAGGGTATTAACAACGTTAAATAACACAATCATTTCATTAAAAAAATTAAATGTTAATTGAATTGAACGAACTATTTCGTATGAGAAAGGGATAAATGCTGCTAATTTTTTTTTTTTATCACTACTCGAGGCCTCCTAACCTAAAAATGTGGACGGAATAATTCCGGCCTTATGACTCTAATAAGTAAAGAATCACAATGAGTTAAATCATTATAATTGTCTGGCTTAAGCTAAAAAAGTTAATAGGATGCTTTTAGTCAAACTTAAAATCTTATAGTTATCAAGCAAACAGTTTCTTTTTCTTTGCTGGGATCACAAAAAAATTTCATGCTTTCTTCTCTTTCTATTTTCTCATCCCTTCAACTAATCTCTCTCTTCGAAGTAAGTCATATAATTAAAAAAAAATTTTGAAGATAATTAATTTTTTTCTTAAAAAACCCTCGTATGAAGTTGCTATAAATAATATTGATTAAATTAAAAGTTATACATATCATGTCATCCACCCTTTGCACTGAAAAAAAGATATAAAGAGAGATAAAGTGAGAGAGAAAGGGGGGCAATCTTGGCATCCTTCATTCATCTCCTGTCTTATATATACTGTGGAATGTATATTCATCTAACCCATTACGAAAGAGTTCCGAGTCTTCTTCTTCTCCTTCACTCGCTTATCTTTCTTGCCCTTCACATCTTTCAGGTTTGCAGCTTCTCCTCTTTCTGTCTTTGCTTTTCTTTTTCTTTGCTTTTTTTCATCAATCAATCAAGACAAATTATACTTGATTGATTAATTAACTCATCGTGTGATGTTGAATCGATTAAAACACGTCACAACGAGAATTCGTGTAGAATTGCTTTGGATTTGAACTGAATCGTTGACTGTTTGTGTAAGTTGCAGGAAGAGTGATAGATCGTCATGTATGTGATAGTGATATCAGTGCCGATGATCATTTTGCTGCTCATCATCGCCATTGCTTGTTACCTATTTGGAAGGTCTAGAGGCTGAGACTGATCACCCATCTTACGGTCAGGAGGGTACGCTCCTTTCTCCTTTCTATGCTCCCTGCACCTCGCGCTACTGAATCATCGTGCCTTCTGGGATGACACGGTTCGGTTCGAACCGGACGGTTCAACCCGACCCGTTCACTGTAGAAATCTGAACCAGAACCGTATGGATGGTTCTGGTTCCAGATATTGTTGAATCGGACCGGTTCCAAACCTTTTTTTTTTTTTTTTTTAAGAAGAAAAACTGCATGCTCAAAAATTACACTGGAAATTGCTCAGTTATTCATACCCATTTCTATGATTTTGTTTTGTTCAAAATTTGAACACTTTGATCAAATTCTTGATCCGGAGTCCACATATTGAAATTGCATAAAGCAAAGTATGTATAGACCAAAGCCATGGACTTTGCTTCTCATTGAGTAAGCAAATACATGAAAATAAAAAAAAAAAATATTAAAATTACGTAGATTTTGGTTCTTATTCAAATTTCAATAAGATACATAGGCACTTTAATTTTGGTAAAATTAAGTAGAAGCCTAAAATTATGTTTATTTTTTTAATTTAACCTTAAAGTTTAAATATTTGATATAATCATTTTTTTATTTTTAAAAATTCATTATGAAAAAATTAATTGCTGAACATAGATAATTTTTAAAATACAAAATAAAATTAAAAAAAAAAAAAGGGTTCTGGTACCAGAGGCCAGGTGGAGTTCATCTGATTCTAAAATCGGAAACCGAACCGTGGGCATGACTATTGTTTTATGTCAATTTTTTTTTATTTCTTATATATTATTACTGGAGTATTATATTCATACTAAAATCGAAAATACAGTTGCACTATATATACACTAAATATAACTTTGATTCATAAGGTATTTTTGACAATTATAATTTAATTATTAAGGAATTTATGATTGTTACGGAGTATATCAGAAATTTATGATGTGGATTAGAAAAATGCAATGACATTCCAGATGTATTCATGTTGTATTTTAATCACTGCTGTAAAAATCGCGCATAAGTGTTGGCCGGCCGCCTAACGTACGGTAACCGTTGGTCTAGGCGGCTAGCTGACTAGGCCACCTAGTCATCCAACTAACCTAAATCGTTCAAATCCTAGATTTTTTAGAAGTTAATATTTAATATTTTAGTAACAGTATTAAATTTTGTATAATTATTAAGTATAAAAAATAAAAAAGTTAAACAAAATTTTAAAAAATAAAAATAAAATACACGAGCGTCTAGGTGCCTGAGGATCGCCTAACAATTTTTCAACCATATAATTTTAATATATTCGTAAATTGAGGACAAACATTTTATAATTTAACAAAATAAATATATGATTTTGTTAATACATTTTAAATTCAAATTTAACTAGAACAGTGTGTTAATTGGGCAATGCTACAAACGTCATGTATTTCTCTTACAAATTTTCTCGATATGCCATCATGTAATTGATAATTAAATTTCTTTATTAATTAGGGGTGAGTTAACTAATTTATTGACCTTCAATGAATAAAAATGACATCATTAGGAAGGGTGAAAAACATTTTCCGTGTTAGTATGATGAACATAACATACAAACTTGATTAAGTGCAACTTGTATATGTAGTTAATTTTACGAGTATTTATTTTTTTTCACATGTTTCCCGCTCCTTTGATAATTAAAAGAAAAAAAAAAGACTTTTATAAGAAGCATTGTTTTTCTACTTGGTATTTGCTTTTTGGAAAAGAAATTCCGTGAATGAAAACTGGCATCTAAGAAAACCACTAAAAATGCTTGATATGTAAGTAAGCTCACAAAAAGGCATCAGTATTCTTATTCTCTCCCTCTCTCATATTTTCTTCAAATCTTACATAGCAGACGACAGACAGACAGACAGACTTTGAGTAGGAGCTAGGTTTCCCGATTAGATTTTGGGTGAAGAGATCGAACTGGGAAGAGGTATGTTCTCGCTGCAGTCTCCTTCTCTTTTTTTTTTTTTTTTTTTTCCTTCCATTTCTTTTAAATTTGTTTATTTATTTATTTCCTTTTGCTCCAGCTTTTTCTAAAGTTACTTTCTGCTATTCTGCAACTCCTTTTTCATTAAATTAAAATTTCATTCCATAAACTAAAGTAATTATTATTTTTTGAATATTTATTTGGTATGGTAGGATCAGTCTTTTAGAAGAATACAAGTCCAAATCCCAAGAAATGCCTTTAAATTTATTTTATTTTGTTTATTTATTGCTTAAACATACTTTTCTGGGATATTGCAAGTTCATCCATTAATTATCAGCTTCTCACTAAAATCCATCAATATATAAATAAATATTTCCAGATCAATCTCACTAAAATCCATGACCTGTGATTCCGTGGTGATAGCGTTTGGGCTACGATGATTTAACTGGCCTATTTTCAATTCGTCAGTGACATATTTTATTCTTTGTTCATTTCAGTTATTTATTTTCATTAATTATTGAAGATTATTTATTTTATATTTGTCCTACGCTTATTCAAAAATATATTTTCAAAAATTTTTATATGTATCGAATTTTTGTAGTCTAGCATAGCTATAAGCATCACAATCATTCATGTTTATCAAATATATACGTGAATTGGTTAATTTCACTATAAATCAATAATATAAAATTACGTTAAATAGCATAACATTTGATACGTGTAACATTATTATTATTATGAAAATGTATACACACCGAAGCTTTATGAGAAACCCTTATTCATAACTAGATACAAAAAAATGGTAGTCATTGAGTCATGATACATTCCTCTATAAAAATGAGTATATAATATTACTATATGACTGTGTCATTAATGTGTTCGATATGTTTTTTTGTATTTAATTATTTCGTGGACTTTTTTTATTTAGTTCATGGCATGGTCAATGAAAATAAAATAGTTACGGAGTAATATTTATCCTTCACATGTCGTTATCCTATTGAATTTTTAATTGTATTTGGTTATTACATAGATTTTTTATTAAGGCCATGTTTGATAACATAGTTAGCTTATCAGTCAATTTTAACTAATTTGATCATTATTAGTTGTTTGATTTGGTTAAACAGCCAATATAAGTGTTTGATTAATTAACTTTCTGTAACAGCTTATTGCTTTAAAACACTAAAATTTAAAAAGCTGCTTAAAGTAGTTTTTTCAATCAACTTTTTTGTGAAAATCATTTTGCATGTAATAAGCTATTAGCTAACAACTAATTTACCAAATAGTATATTTTTACAATAAGCTAATGTTATACCCACTGACCTAACTAGCTAACAACTATTTACCAAACACTCCTAATTCGTGACAGAATCGACTCTCAATAAATATTGTGAACTTTTATAATGTCAATGTCAAAGTTGACTATTAAAAAAATGTAATAATTTTAATAAGTGAAAACAGCATTTAAAAAATGATACTTTCTTCTATAAAAATCACGATATAATATTTATTACTTAACATGACATTGATTACAAAATACGTAGTATTTTTTATATAAAGAAATATAGCATTACTTGTTATTTTGTTGGATGAAATTATAATCACCATTTATAATCAAACTGATGATGCAGGGAAGTCTTAGATTTTTTGAGTCAAAAGAAGCAGAATGGGCTATGTTATTGTAATATCGTTACCCGTTATAATATTGTTCATTGTCACTGCCGTGGCTTGCTACCTAATCGGCCGGAAACGTAGTCGTGATATAGCTGCAGGCAGATATCCTCAGCATTACGGCCCACCAGCACCGCCGCCCGCCGTCATGTCTCCGCCGCCACCGGGAAAAGGACCTTACTAATGTATTACTGGCCTGGCTGCCTTGCTTCTTTGTCCATGATTAATAATTTTGGTACTATGTGAATGGGGTGTTTTATTGTGCAAGTGAGGATGTTAATAATTGAGAGATCAGACTTTTGATTTGACAATAAAGAAATGATATATGTTTGTTCTTCATATTGATCTTTTATTTTTAACATAAGTCAACACACATACTAATATTTTTTTTTTTTTTTTTTGAATACTATTGACCCTGTTACATGTAGTATCTGTCCATATACTTTCTCAACCTACTGAAGCCCAACAAAGTCAACATTGCCCCCACTGAGGCTCGAACCCATGACCTCCCACTAGGGAGAATCACTTCATGCCGCTTGACCACAAGGCCTTTGGCAACACACATACTAATATAATTTTAAGTATAAATAATTAACCAAATTATTAGAAATTCCTTAATTTTATCCACTTAAAAGAAAATTACTAGTGGCTTATTACTATTTACCTTGAAAGTGGATGAAAAATTTGTCAACTTGATAGGATATTTGTTCAAGTGTGTAATGTGTTCCATCCCCTAGTAGATTGGAAAATTTAAAAATCTATACTATTAATAAAAGTGGGGTGCATTCAATCAAAACTTTTAAAGATTTTCAAAAACTTTTAAAGTGATGGATTTTAAATGACTTTTATAGAATTTTTCATACTTTCCTAAAATCATTTAAACTTTTATAAACTTTGTAAGAGTCTATAAAAATTCGCACGACAAACATTTATAGACTTTTAAAAACTTTTCATATTAAAAATTTTACAAAAGTCATTAAAACTCTGAATTGATTACACCCTTACAAACATTTCATAACTTCTATTAATACATTATTTATATTTTTCTTACAAAAATATATTTTTATAAATCATAAATAAATTAATGCATTGAAAAAAAAACAATATGGAGTAATAAATATTGATTCTCACAAAAATAGAGTATATTATACATATAGAAATTATAATCAATTTTCACTATAAAATAAATGGAAATTTCTCAAAAAATTCAACTAAACACAATACATATATTAATAATTAATTAACATACAATTACATAAAATTATTTTGGATCAAATGGAAGGGGTACACCCAATACAATTACATAAAATTATGTCAATTATATAACAATTTTGTGTTAAAATTTTAGGTCAAATCTGCTGCGATCAATAGCAACTTGCTGCTGGTCAGAATGCGAACAACAACAACAAAGTTTCTATGCAAACAAATAGCAAGCTGCTATTTGCAACAACTTGTTTTTGTTACGATCAGCAGCAAGAAATTCGCAGCAAAAAGTTTTGCTGCGAACAACATCAAATAATAATAAAAATAAAGCGATAAAAAAAAGGAAAATGATACTTTTTTCCCCTGAGTTATGTGCATATAGTAGTTTTCCCCCCTGAGTTATTAAAGTGTTGGTTTTTCCCCCTTAGTTATTTTAAAAGTGGCGATTTCCCCCCTGTAATGTTAAATTGACATTTTTACCCTTAAAAATAACTATTTCATTTATTTTTCTTCTTCAACTAATTATTACTATATTACTAATATGTATGGAAGATAACGATTCGATTCGAACCCAATCGGACACTGTAGCAATTGAACCTAAATAATATGGACGGTTACGGTTATGATTCAGAACCGAAAAAAATAAAATAGAATAATTGTTGAATTTAGACTATTTTAAAAATACGAAATAAAATTATAAAATAAATAAATAAATAAGTTTTGATTGGCGGTTAAAATTCGAATTTGGAACCGAACGGAATCGATTTATCAAAATAAGTGTTTGATCATTTTCACTATATATGACCGCGGTTCAGTTTCGATTCACGGTTCAACAACTATTTTATTTTTCGGTTTTGAATCGTAACTAGAACCGTCCATACTATTTCGGTATGATTGCTATAGTGTCTAGTTAGGTTCGAACCGAATCGTGGTTATCCATACATATAAGCAATAATTTATTGGGGAAGAAAAATAAATGAAATAGTTATTTTTAATGGCAAAAATGTCAATTTAGCATTACAGGGAAAAAAACCGCCACTTTAATAACTGAGGGGAGAAAAGTGCTATATACATATAACATACGGGGAAAAAGTGTCATTTTCCCATAAAAAAAAAGTTTGTAGATTTCATCTATTTATATTGGTTTAGATAGAAGAAAAAAGTTTGTAGAGAAAATTGAAAAGTTTGGGGTTGGAGGGTTAGATTTCATCTATTTATATTAATGAATAAAAAGTTTACAGAAATCCTATTCTGATAGAGTTTATGAAAGTTAATAACTTTTTGAATATCAATAGACTTTTTAAGAGTATAAAAGTGTAATTCTTTTATTTCTGCTTTTGGTTATTTAGTGGATGATATTAAAGAATTGGCATCCCTGATTAATGATGTCGAATTCGGGTTTGTTAGGCGATCTGCGAATTGTGCCGCCCATATTGTTGCTAGGGAGGACATTTCTGAGTCAGGTTGCGGGGAGTGGTTAGATTCACCTCATTTTTTCCTTGTTGACTGTCTCGTTGGAGATTAATGAATTAAGTATTCTTTTTCAAAAAAAAAAAAAAGTCTAAATCAAATATCGGTATACTTTTAAAGACTTTTGAAAAGTCTGAATTGGATACCGGTAGACTCTTTCTTTAAAAGTCTAAATTGGATACCACCAAACTTTTAAATTCATTAAAAGTCTTTAAAAGTTTATAAAAGTTTGATTGGATACACTCCTTAAAATCATCCTCTTCAACTTTCCCGTTCAATTTTTTTAATATTAAATAAATAATTTATTGGTAAAATAATTAATAAAACTTAATTATAAGGAAATGTTGTATGGAAATTAACTAATATCTATTAATTGGTAATATTCTTTCTAAATTCACGGTAATAGCGTAATTCTCCCGGAGGACACGAATAATAACGTAATAACATATGGATTTCGTAAGTCTACCAAAAATATATTATTCACGGTATTCTATGGAATCTAGGTTTTTATTTTCAATTAATATGAGTTTAGGGTTTTATTCGTGTGTTTATGGATTTCGTGTGTACACAATAAGTCTACACGCCAATAAGAAAATAATCATTTATTATTATTTTTTGCAAATTATGCGTATTTTCATGTTATTTAGATCAATAATAAACCAATAAGTCTACACACGCACATCTAGTTCCACGAATCAAGAATATTTTTCCTATTTTTTCAAATGGTAATTTTGCATTGCGAGGGATTCTTTTTACTATTTAAACATATCATTATGCTAAACGTATAATTGTAAGCTTTCAACGAATTTATGCGTCTGTAGTCTCCTATTTACACCAAATAGGCATGGCTTCAACTCAAATCAAAATTGTTGGACGTGAACTTCATCCTAGACACGGAAGAAATTTAATCAAGTTTAGTGTGATGTGTACCTATCATTTTCCAGAGACAAGAGATGCTGAAACAATAAACTCTATAGAGTGTGTAGTCCATGATGTAGATGTATTGTTTTTGTACTATTGTTTAAATATTTTATAATTCAAAAAGTTTTGTTTATGCATATGGATGGTTTTTTACTACATTTTTTTACACTTCAATTTCAGGGAATTTTTCTACATATTCATATTCCTAATTTTTTTTTTTCAAAAGTGGATGAATAAATTAATTTAAAGAAGGGAGAGTTTACAATATTAAAAAAAAATTTGGTGCCTTATAATTTGTATAGAAATAAAACAACCACTTACAAGTATATGTTACCGTTTTATCCTAATACAACTGTTAGAGTATTGAAGGATGCAGTTTTCCCTACACATATTTATGACAGAAGATTATGATTTATTTGAAGAGGTTATTTGTTTGTCACTTAGGGTGTGTTTGGAAACCCGGAAAATGATTTCTGGAAATCATTTTCCGGGTTTATGGTGTTTGGGAAGGCCAAGGAAAACATGGTCAAAGGAAAACAACCCAATGGTCAATGGAAAATGAGGGTCATTTGGAGGAAAATGACTTCCCCTTTTTTTGGGGGAAGTCATTTTCCAAGTCCTCTCATTTCTTTCCTCTTCTCCTCTTCTCTTGCTTTTGGCTTCCAACACTCATTTTTTCTTCTCTTGCCATTATCATCTTCCTATCATCAAACCTTTTCTTTTTTTTTTTTTTTTGATTTATTTTCTTTTTTTTGTTGATTTTTGCGGAAACCAGCCGTGACTTCTTTCTTTTTTTTTTTTAATTATTATTTTTGGTTAATTTGTGTTGATTTCTTGTTTGTTAATTTGTTGTAATTTTTTTCTCTTTAAAAGAAATTATTTTGTTTCTCAAAAATAAAAATAAAAAATTTTTTGTTTTTCATTTTCTGGAAAATGAACCAAACACACAAAGACAGTTTTCCAGAATTCATCCAAACACGGAAAATGAAGCTATTTTCCGGAAAATGACTCATTTTCCAGAAGTCATTTTCCTGCTTTCCAAACACACCCTTACATTGTTTTCCTTTTTGTATAACTTTATTATGTTATTTTACTTTTTCTGCCTTTCACAACTTTCTGGATGGACAGATATCTGAAAGTCTTATTGAAAATTTGGAGCCTAACAAGCAATGTGATGCATACAATGAGCGATCTGTTAAGAGCTGTGAAGGTTGAGACTTTGAGTTGAAATAGTTATTAAAATATTATCAAGTTCAAATTCTATACACCCGTGAACCACCAAACTGTAGAGTACTTATTTCATGTCTCTAAGGTACGTATTGCAATTATACATTATTTAAACAACACTTTATTTCTGTGATATTAAATATCTATTTAGTGATATTTATTTATGAGTGATTCCCATAGGAAATTTGCATCCATTTACAAATTCCTAAAGAATTTGTCGAAAAATTCAGTGAACTTTTGAAGGAAGGAAAAGTTCAAAAGTTTAGAGAGCCAAAATTTCATCGTGCATACTTCTCGCATGAGGTTTAAGTCGTGCGAGCACAAATACATTATGAAAGCAATCAATGACACAATGATCAGTGTTTCGAATCAAGATGATTCTGTTTTTTCCAAACACATGTTTAAATTCAAGAATTTTGGGTCCTTGATAGCAACCAATTAATTTGTAAGTTATTATTACAATTTCGTTCTATATTTACTGTTATTTACATTCCTCTTTCAAATTATTCTAATTCATTTGTATCTGCAAACTTACTATGGTTTTGATGGTTTTAACAAATTTGATTGGTCGTGTAATTTCCATTACTAAACCAAAAATTATTCTAAGTTAATCAAAATCCTCAAAGGTTGATTGATTTTGTCATTGAAGATTCTTGGTATGTATTTTTCAAAAAAATTATAATGCCTTATTTATTTGTATAAATAAACATAGTCTTTATCACGAAATTGATTTGTTTTTATTCAGGGAGAGTTGATTGATGATAACCCTGTGGGACGAGCACGTGAATTCGGTTTTGCCTTTCTATAATAGTGTTTTGACAGATCCATTGATTGTTATACTACAACTTTGTAGAGCCAGGGTAACTGATGGTAAGTAATAACCCAACGTCAGACTTAAATTTAATTATTTCGATTATACTTATTTAAAAATGATTTTTATATTAGATGGTGAGGTAAGGATTTCCAGTTCCTGCACTACAACGAAGGTTTTGTTCAATAACGAAGGTTTTACTCGCCATATAATATGTACTTCACAACATCTTTTACGATTACAAGTTATCTATTTTAAGTAGTTTGCTTAGGTTCTTTACTCCTATACGGAGTATAAGCTCAAGTTCAAGAATCACTGAATTTAGATGGTTGGAAGCTATGTCGAATAAGAATATCACAGTCACTTCTTGGAAGGATATTCATGACAATAAGAAGGTCAAAATCACAAATATTCAATTTATATTTAATTCGTTTAAAGATTCAATTGCTAAATTGCTCACGCATTTTACTTCTCATTTATAGGTAGGAGAATTTTGGGTTGTTGGAGAAATTATAGACATTGAATGCGATTGATACTTCACCGCAGGTAAAATTAAAGGTTGTGGGAAGAAACTTCAAGACTATATGGATAAGATGTACTGTAAGGTATGCGACAAACAATGGACTGACTGAATAATTAAATATAGAGTGGTCATTGTTGTCCTGGATGATGACCAAGATGGCCAACTTCTACTTTTGGATAATGTTTGTTCGTCTCTACTAGGGGTCATTGCTAGCGAGTTGAAGGAAAAGTATTATGAGGTGAGTGAAATGAGCACTTAGTTTTTTACCATGCTAATAATATTATCCATTTTATAATATTTACTTTTTTTTTTTGGTTGACCTGGGAGGGGTTGTATGCCCAATGAAATTGATGGATTAGTTGGAAAGACCTTGAAGTTTAGGATTGTCACACGACATGATCAATTCAATTATAGGGGAAATGTTGCTTTTACTGTTCTAGGAGTGAAAAATGATGAAGCAATAGCTAAATCAATCAAAAGAGGTGAAGAAGGAAGTGTGGTTAGGAAGCTTGCTGATGCAAAACAGTTCAAGGATAATTTAGAACAAGTTCGTACTAACTAAACATGTTTCTATCTACTGTTATAAATTTTTGTTACACTTGTTTTTTTAATAGTTATTTTCAACTAGGGCATTGTACCACTGGAACCTACATCTTCGTCTAACCCAAAAGTCATCTTTGTCGATGAAAGCACTCCTAAGCAGCAGTCTTTGAAGAGAATAAATCTGGACTGTTCATCATCTTTAAAGACTTTTAAAAAGCCTAAAAATGAACCCAAGTCATGCTAGCCTTTGCTGTTCTGCTTTTATTTCTGCATAAACAATATATATTTTAGTTGGTGTTTTTATTGGTTTGAATAGACTAAATGCTTAACAGATGATTTATTCTGTTAGGCTTTAAACTTTGGCATCGTTTTTGGAAAATATAAGCTAAGAAACATTTTATTTCGTTAAATATACTCGTTTTTTTCATAACTCTTTCTATGTTTTAAATCTGCAGGTTAAATCACTATTTTCTTGGAATTTTATTTTGTTTTGTTCACTATGAGGACATGTCATAGTCGTCATTTCAGTGTTGTAATATGTTTAATTGTTACATTGTGGTTTTTTTTTGTGTTTGTATTCTGTCATTCAGACTTAATAAACAGTTTATTCATTCAGCGTGTTGAGTTTGACATTGTTTATTTGAATTTTTACTATTTTTTAATACCCATTTTTTTTAACTTCATAGACATGTTGTATATACTGTAATGGTTTACTCTGCAGTTTATATTCCCAATAATATTGTTGAAAAAAGTCTAGAACATATATGTTTGCCTCTTGATTTTCAGTAGCATCAATTCTTATTGCATAAGGTTTGTGCTTTGGCAAAGGCACAACTAATGCACTTTTGGGCTTCATCTTTTCCCTCATCAATTTGTACCAGTCTACAAAGCTTGATGTGCTCAACCCATTAAAAGGTACTTCTCTCTGATCAACTACTCTTGCCCAATAATGAACCATCTATCATATAGTTTATTGTCAAGGATTTAGTAAAAAATGAAGCAAATGTAACCAAAGACACACATGACAAGGGTGCAAAATTTAAAGAGGTGACAGATAATAAAAATTGTATTTTGAAATGAGGACACAAAATATTAGATAAATATAGGAATGTGGAAGAAACTTGACTAGAGAGTTCATTACTCAATGAAGTAGAATACTTACTATAAACCTAATCGAAAATGTGTCTATGTTTCTTAGCTTTATTCTTGGATTTTCGTTTCAGTTTTTTTTTTTCCACCTAGAGTGTGGGTACACATTTTGGAGGGATTGTAGTCAATATACAAGATACTTCTATAGGTTCTAAATGTTAAAGTCCTGGTTTCTTGGATTCATGGTGAGGAAGTTGTGTAACTTGAGTAGTTGTATGTTGGACAATGCTTGATTGCTGACTAGCAGTGCTATTTTATATTAAAAACTCCTTTCCAATTACCCCAATAAGCATGTGTCCCGTGCTAATAGGACTACAATCCTTGACTTTATTTATGCTATCATAAAGCTTGTCCTTAGATTGGATTATCTCTGAGAGGATGACTTTATATTTACACTCTGCAAAATAGAATAAATGAATTAACAATTACTTTATGAATAATGCACAAATAAGCAAAATGGATAACAATTATATTTGTAGTGTAGGCGGTTTACTTAACCAACAATGAGATAATAACAACACGAGCTGCTAATCGTTCAGCATCCTTTTTGTTTATTCCAGCCTCCCAGTATAAGAACAACCACTGAAAACAACTGTAGAGTTAAAAGCATGAACTAATGCATTTGGCTGGACTATATGATAAGTTGAATTTTTTACATTTATCTTCATAACAAGCTCATTTAGGATGGACTTGCAAAACATTTTATCTTGGAGAAGTGCCATAAAGGAAAAATAAACTTTCAGACAATAGAAAGATAGTAATTGAATTTAAATTAGCTTTCAGACAGCAGCCAATACTCACTACAAGAAGAAAACATAAGGAAAAAGAAACTTGAAAATTAACAGAACATTGTAATAAATTAATATTTCATGAAAATATATTATTGCTTCCAACTAAAGTGCATGATAAAGAGTTTGTGACAGTGTAAGTATATGTACAGTGAAAAACAACATTACTTTACGTCATTTTTACAAATATAAATATATGAAAAAAGTCAACTTGGACTTTGTATTCGTTGGCAAATCAATATCACTTGTCCTTTCATTTCCACCATAGAGCTTTTTGTCACCACAACTGTGGTAAGATATTTTTGTTGAATATTAATTGACATCACATCATACATAAACTATCAAAACTAAACTCAAAGAAATATAGTCTCCCTTGAAAATTAGGAGCATTTTGTAGAAGTACCATTTTGTTTCTGTCACAACATTATCAGGCCACTTAATTTCTAAGTGCTTACTTAGACTTCATGAAAGGCTAAAATTGACTTGAGCAACATAAACGAGTTCTGTAAAGTTTCTTTCATATTGTATGGTTTATACGTTTTATCATATTCATTTCATTGACAGCATTACATGAATACCTAATTGATGAGTAATCATTTTATTTCATTAAGCATTGATAACCTACTACAATTGTTGATTAATTGAAAGTTGATTAATATATATTCATAAATATTTAGATTAACTTTCAGACAACAGAAAGACAATGGTTGAACTTAAATTAGCTTTCAGACATAAGCCAATAGGCACTACAAAGAGAAAAGGAAAAAGGCACTTGCATTAACATAACATTGTAAAATAAATCAATAATTCATGAAAACATATGATTGCTTCCAACAAAAGTGCATGACAAAGAGTTTGTGATTGTGGAAGTGTATGCACAGTGAAAAACAACATTATTACCTTATACCATTGTTACAAATATAAATATATGAAAAAGAACTTGGACTTTGTATTCGTTGGCAAATAAATGTTCCTGATCGGTTCATTTCCACCAAAGAGTTTTTAGTCACCACAACTGTGGTAAGATTTTTTTTTATTGAATATTAATTGACATCTTACATAAACTATCAGAACTAAATTCAAAGAAATATACCTTTCAAAAAAAAAATTCAGAGAAATATAGTCTCCCTAGAAAATTAGGAGCACTTTGTAGAATTACCATTTTGTTTCTGTCACAACATTATCAGACCACTTAATTTCTAGGTGCTTAACTAGATTTCATGAAAGTCTAAATTGACCTAAGCAACATAAACGGGTTCTGTAAAGTTTCTTTCATATTGTATGGTTTATACGTGTTATCATATTCATTTCGTTGACAAACATTACATGAATACCTAATTGATGAGCAATCATTTTATTTCATTAAGCATTGATAACCTACTACAATTGCTGATTAATTGAAAGTTGATTAATGTGTTCATAAATATTTAGATTAACTTTCAGACAGCAGAAAGATAGTGGCTAAATTTAAATTAGCATTCAAACAGCAACCAATAGGTACTACAAGGAGAAAATATAAGAAAAAAGAAACTTGCATTAACAGATCATTGTAATAAATCAATAATTCATGAAAACATATGATTGCTTCCAACAAAAAGTGAATGACAAATAGTTTGTGACTATGGAAGTGAATGCACAGTGAAAAACAACATTATTACCTTATGCCATTGTTACGAATATAAATATATGCAAAAAGTTAACTTGGACTTTGTATTCGTTGGCAAATCAATGCCCTTGGTCCATTCATTTCCACCAAAGAGCTTTTAGTCACCACAACTATGGTAAGACTTTTTTACCGAATATTAATTGACATCCTACATAAACCATCAGAACTAAACTCAAAGAAATATAGTCTCCCTTGAAAATTAGGAGCATTTTGCAGAAGTACCATTTTGTATCTGTCACAACATTATCAAGCCACTTAATTTCTAGGTGCTTAACTAGATTTCATGAAAGTCTAAAATTGACCTGAGCAACATAAAAGAGTTCTGTAAAGTTTCTTTCATATTGTATGGTTTATACGTCTTATCATATTCATTTCATTGACAACATTACATGAATGCCTAATTGATAAGCAATCATTTTATATTTCAATAAACATTGGTAACCTACTACAATCGTTGATTAATTGCAAGCTGATTAATATTTGTTCATAAATATTTAGATTAACTTCCAGACAATAGAAAGACAATGGTTGAATTTAAATTAGTCTTCAATATCAGCCAATAGGCACTACAAGGAGAAAATGAAAAAGAGACTTGCAAAAACATAACAGTGTAATAAATCAATAATTCATGAAAACATTTGATGAACGGCTCAGATTAAACCGTATGTTCGCACTTGAGCAAATTTTCGCACCAGATTTCACCACTATATATATATATATATATGTGTGTGTGTGTGTGTGTGTGTGTGTGTGTGTATATATATATATATATGGTGACAGGGGAAATCTGTCCCGTACTTGAAGGTATGCATTGAGTAAACTCCGCTTTTATATACTAGTTCACAAACCACACAGGAGAGTAAATTGCACTCGGAAGACCATGTGTGACAAGTTTAACCAAGAAAGTCGGTTGTGGCAATAATTAAACCTTAGACCTTCTAATACAAGAGTCATGCTCCACCACTCCGTCACCCCTTTCGTGACCTAATGAGTATATTATGTTGTCATTATAGGGTGGGATTGGTCAATTTATGACAACCAATGAATACAAAAAAGTTTTATTACCCCATCTTTGGTCCTTGTAACTTTATCCTAATCACAATTATATAAATATTTAATAGTCAAATATTACAAAGTATATTTGAAACAAGGAATACAATGTCTATTATATTCCAAAATACTATTAAACTTAAATATTCTAAGGTGGTGTTTGGTTGGGGTTAATTTGCCTGTAATGAAATTGCAATTCAATGAATTGTCCAATTACGGCGTTTGGTTGGAGGGAATTTTAATTCCACTGAATCGCAATTCCCTCCAAATGTTGAATTGCAATTCATGGGGTACCCCCATGAATTGAAATTCGGTGGAGGAGATGAGCAAAATTGTTAGTGGAGAAACGCATTTCCAGATAAAAAATGCATTTTTGACTTTTGTCTAATTACTACATAGCCAAAAAATATTTCAAATTTTTTTTGATTTCTTAATTCTTATGAAAGGTTACATAAACATTATTTTTGAACGTGTTTAATTTAGAGAGTATCATATGTGGAAATGTTTATGAAATAAAGAAATGCTACACCTTATAATTTTTTGTATATCATAAATTGAAAGAAGTAAGTTATAGTCGAATACCAGAATCTTACTCGGAGAAATGCAAGATGCACTTCCTCTCACTTCCTAGGTAGCGACCTATAAAAAAAAATGCATGTGTGTGAGTGTATGTTATATATATATATATATATATATATATATATATATATATATATATATATATATATATATATATATATATATATATATATATATATATATATATATATATATATATATATCTTACTTCTCTTACTTATATAAATAGATAAATTTAAATATATATCAATATAATAAAAAAATTAGCAAGGCCGACTCGCTCGAGTTAATTCGGCAAACTCTACCGAGTTAGACGAGTTAACTCAGCCAAATTCGGTCGAGTCGGCCGCTAACGTGACCCAGTTAGCCGAGTTAGGCACTAGACGTCTGCCTAGGCGGACGCCTAGAGAGCAATTTGCCTCGGTTTAGGGGCGACTAGCGTCTAGTCGGCCTAGGCAGAGGATTTTTGCAACAGTGCTCTTTACATATAAATATTACATTGTAACACTACACTAACTTATTACAAACTTCTTACAATATCTAATATAATCTAAAAACATAATATGTGCCAATCTAGGTTATGTCCATGAATTTTTATTTTTTTTTTATCATTTTTGTGTGTAAATAAAAGTATACATTTTACTTTAATTAAATATTTTACATTTCATTTTATTTGACAAAATTATCCTTACAGCATTTTTGGTAGACAAATTAACTTACACCGTTATAACTCCGTTATTATTTAATAATTCTATTATTATTATTATTATTATTATTATTATTATTATTATTATTATTATTATTATTATTATTATACATCTACATCTATCATATATTTTCCTATTATTTAATTTTCATTTTATTAAAATTATCATATAACAATTAATTTATTTGTATATTATATTTTAATTAAATATCTATCAATGCTAAATCGTGTGTGTCAGTGTGTGTATTATTTGTATATATCTAAAAACATAATAAGTTTCAATCAAAGTTATATCCCTGACAGGGTAATTGGGTACCCGACCCGGAACCATTGTCATAACCAGGTTGCCGTTCAAACTACCCAACATACCTCACTCGTCAGCATCAATGCGCAACGATCCAACTCCTCAACATTGATGGCCAACGTTCAGATCCTCAGAGCATTGATGACAGACGTTCAGCTCCCTAGCATTCAATACCTCGGGTATTGATGTCCAACGGTCACTGAGCTGAAAAGAATAAAAGGCCTCACAACCACATAGTGAGGGGAGACACTTCTTACTCTTCTTACTAGACAACACTTGTACACTGAGCACTGCACTCAATATTGTACTGAAATACCAAAACACTGTACTCAACGCTATTCAAATACTCAATAATACTCAGATTACATACCCGGTAACATTATTACCGTCAATCCCTAATTTATGTTCATATTTTTAGTGCTAACAATTTTGTACATTGTTTTTTTTAGAGTTGTACTATATAATGTTTTAGACAAAAATACCCTTACTGTTATAACTCCGTTATCTTTTCCATTAACTTTACCATGAACATGTATTCACAATATCTTTTCTTATATTCTTTAATGATAATAAAATATGTAGACATTATATATTGGATTAATATAATAAATATTTTTTTTTCATTTAGATTTTAATTAGTTAGAATTTGTTAGTTATTTTTTAAAACATAAATATTGGGCATATGTTTTTGCGCATCGTACATAGAAAAGACTAGTATACCAATATATGTGATTGTTAGCTTAGTATTATAGATTTTTTACATTTAAATTTTATTAAGATTGTGTACACTATTATTAAGAAAAAAATATAAATTCATTTTTCTCTCTCTCTCTCTCATATTTTATTCAAATATGATAATTAAAATTAATTGCTGTGAAATATAATTTGAACTAAATTTTTTAATTAATTTATTTAGCAATAGTTTAATACTGGACATGAATTTTTGCACATAGTGCCTACAAAATGCTAGTACATGTATTATGTATATATGCCATCAAAAGGATCTTGAAACCCCACCAAAATACAAAAAGTCATGGTCTTTCAGAAAACGAAAAGTGTCTGACTTGAACACAATATATTCAAAATTATAATATTACTCTTTACTCATAAATATTATCATAATGTAATTATTATTGTATATTTTATTACATTTAATTGGTACATAAGTGTGTCTTCTCCCCACCCCCACACCAACAGCACATTTAGAAAATATCGAATGATATAATGTGACAATATAATTTTGATTTTAGAATTACTGTATATTATTGGAACTTATTCAAGATTCCAAATAATGTCAAATCAAATGGATAAGATAAGAAAGACTTTGAAAGAACGAACTGTCATTGTTGACTTGGTGATGGAGGAAATTGTTCAAACGATGGCAGGAAATGGGAAAGAAAATTATTTAGCAATTTCACTTCATTAGCTTTTATCAGTCATGCTCATTCAACTTTTATTAACTTTCCAAAGAATGTTTGGAAGAAGGATGACAGCTCCGAGCCGTCATCCTCAAGTGGTAAGAAAAGGGAGCACGACCAAGTTACGGTAACAGATCTCTCTGACAAAGACACAGAGGAGCCTAGGAAACACAAGAAGCAGACCATACACTTCATCTACGGAGGTCCTGCAGGCGGAGACACACAAGCGGAGGGAAGAAGTGGAGTCGCCAGTTATATGTAGGTGAGGTGGTCAGCCTTCCAAAGGGAAAAAAGCAGAGGAGGGAAGCCATTACCTTCTCTGACGATGACCTACCAGAAGGTCCACTGCCTCACCGAGAGCATGGTAATCAAGATGGAGATCAACGACAGCATTGTGCATCGCATACTCGTAGACACCGGAAGCTCAGTCAACGTGATGTACTACGACGCTTTCACCAAACTGGGACTTCCCAGAAATCAACTCAAAGAGGTACGCACTCCACTTTCTGGTTTTACTGGGGATTCAATTGAGACGGAGGGATCCGTGGTACTACCAGTAGAGATAGGTGTGAGCCCCAACACCTCCAAAATAAACATGGAGTTCATCGTTGTGAAACTCACATGTGCCCATAACGTCATATTGGGGAGGCCGGCTCTGGAAGATTTAAAGGCAATAATTTCGATGGAGCACCTGTGCATGAAGTTTCCCACCATACGGGATAGGAGTTGCGAGAGGAGATCAAAGAGCAGCTCGTAGCTGCTACGTCAAAGCGTGCAAGAAAATTGGACAGAAAGATCTGCAGGTCCACACCATCGCAGAAAAAGTGCTGAGAGAAGAGGAGGGCTGGCCCCGCGCCGAGCCTGCATCTGAAACAGAAGACGTGGTGGTCGATCCTGCACGACCAGATAGGGTTGTAAAGATGGTACTGGGTTAGCACCCGAACTAAGAGCCAGATAGTCGAAGTCATCCAACAGTTTAAAGAAGTTTTTGCGTGTGGGCCCGAAGACATGCCAGGTATCAATAGAAATATCATAACTCACAAGCTAGCCGTGGACCCTACCAAGAGACCAATACAACAGAGGAAGCGATACATGTCGGCTGAACGAAGGGACTTTGTGAAAAACGAGGTGTTCGCGTTGACACAGGCAGGACATGTCAAGGAGATCTATTATCCCGAGTGGCTGAGCAACATAGTCCTGGCCCCAAAAGGCTCCACATGGAGAATGTGCGTGGATTATACAGATCTCAATAGAGCCTGCCCTATGGATCGATTCCCCCTGCCAAACATAGACCAGCTGGTAGATGAAACAGCAGGATGTGAATTGATGAGCTTCATGGATGCTTTCCGTGGGTACCATCAGATATTCATGCATGAGGAGGATGCTGAGAAGACCGCGTTCACCACCCAGAAGGCATTTTTTGCTACTTGGTTATGCCGTTCGGCCTAAAAAACGCAGGCGCAACTTACACCCGGATGGTGGCCAAGTTGTTTGGGAAAGTGCTGGGGCGAAACATGGAAGCATATGTAGACGACATGATTGTCAAAAGCCGCAGAGGTGCCTCTCATGTCAAAGACCTTAACGAGGTATTTTCTATTATGAGGAATTTTAATTTACGCTTGAACCCTAAAAAATGCACGTTTGCAGTCAATGGGGGCAAGTTTCTGGGGTTTATGGTCACTAGAAATGGGATAGAACCAAACCCAGAAAAGGTAAAAACCATTCTTGACATGGAACCCCCGCGGTCCATTAAAGAAGTCCAAAGACTCAATGGTCGCTTAGCGGCTTTGGGTCGATTTCTATCTAAATCAGCCGAACGATCCCTCCCTTTCTTCCAGATACTAAAGAAGAATAAGGTGTTTGAATGGACCCCAGAGTGTCAGTCGGCTTTCGATGACTTGAAAAAATATTTGCTATCCCCGCCACTGCTTGCGAAACCAGAGGCGGGTGAAACCTTACTCTTATACCTGGGTATATCTCAGGGTGCGATCAGCTCCGTGTTGGTCAAAGAGGAAGGAGGGACTCAGCGTCCCATTTACTATGTGAGCAAGGCCCTGCACGATGCAGAACTACGGTACACTGCCGTGGAGAAAACAGTGTTTGCTGCGGTCACCGCCTCTAAAAGGTTGGCCCATTACTTCCAAGCTCATCCCATCCATGTACTCTCACATCAACCTTTGGGAAGTTTCTTACGGAACACTAACTCTGCCAGGATGGCGAGATGGGCTATGCACCTCAGCCAATTCGACATTGAATTCAAACCAAGGCCTGCCATTAAAGGTCAAGCTCTTGCAGATTTCATAGTGGAATGCACAGCCCGTGAGGTGACGGAGCAGGTAGAAAATGAAGATGGGGGATGGTGGACCCTGTCCACGGATGGCTCATCCAACAGTAAAGGTTGCGGTGGTGGAGTAGTGCTCATCACCCCGGAAGGATTCCGCGCTTACTACGCAATCAGGTTTCACTTCAAGTTATCCAACAATGAGGCAGAATATGAGGCCCTCCTCAACGGGCTGCGTTAGCAGCAGGACTGCGAGCAGAAAAAGTTCGCATCCGGTGTGATTCTAAGTTAGTGGTCGGCCAGTGACGGGGGAGTACGAAGCCAATGAAGGGAACATGCAAAGATATAGGGACGCAGTACTGCGAACCTTGCGAGAATTCGAGGGGTACGAAATTCACCAAGTACCTCGAGAACAAAATGCTGACGCTGACATGCTCTCCAAGCTGAGCACTGGGATCCCTGGCCACATTCGGAAGATTGCTCGGGTTGAGGATTTGGAGACATCCAGCATCGATATCTCATGGGTTTGCCCCGTGCAACCCAGAGAGCCATGTTGGATTGACCACATCACAAAGTACAAGAAGGAAGGCACTTTACCAGTGGACGAACAAGATGCAAAGCTAACAAGGTTGCGGGCACCCAGCTACGTGATATTGGAAGACAAGTTGTATAAACGATCCTATAATGGTACACTCTTGAAGTGTGTGTACCCTGACGAAGCAGAGCTGATGATGAGAGAAGTCCACGAAGGAGTGTGCTCCGCGCATCAAGGAGCATACACCATAGCGCGACGCATCATGCTGCAAGGTTTCTTCTGGCCAAAGATGTTGAAGGATTGCGCAGAATACGCCAAACGATGTCCTAAGTGTCAAGAGTTCCAGACATTGCCAGGACGACCCGCAACCAACTACACTCCGGTGAGCACAGCAATTCCATTCTCGAGATGGGGAATAGACTTGGTGGGAGCCCTTCCCACGGGCTCGGGAAGCCGGAAGTACATTATCGTAGCCATCGACTACTTCACCAAATGGGTGGAAGCTGAACCGCTGGCTAGTATCACAGCAGCCAGATGTAAAAAGTTCGTGGAGAAGAACATACTGTGCCGCTTCGGCATCCCCATCCAAGTAATCACGGACAATGGACGTCAATTCGAAGGCAGAGAGTTTTCAGACTTTTTGACGGAATGGGGCATCAAGCATAGTCGGGTGCGGTGTCATACCCACAGGCAAATGGTCAGGTAGAGAACGCCAATAGAACCATCCTTGATGGCTTGAAGAAGAAATTGGAAGCAGCTGGCGGGGCGTGGGTTGAAGAACTGGACAGCATCCTTTGGACCTATCGCACAACCCCAAGGAGGGCTACCGGTGAAACTCCTTTCGCATTGAGTTACGGGTTCGAAGCTCGAGCCCAGCAGAGGTAATGATACCAAGTAGAAGGATGGAAGAGTACGAGGCAGAGCAAAATGAGATCCAACAAGGAACTGATCTCAATTTCATAGAGGAAAGACGAGAAGCTGCGTTCTGTAGGATGGAAAACTACAACAGGCAGTTGAAGTCCTATCATGATGCCAAAGCTAAACCCAGGTACTTCCAAGTAGGTGACTATGTTTTGAGAAGAAGGGAAGCCAGTCAACCCTTGGAAGGAGGCAAGTTCGCGAAAAAATGGGAGGGCCGTACATCATTGATGAAGTGATTCGCCCGGGAACTTACAAGTTGACGACAGTAGGTGGCAGGTCGATTGATAGGATGGAATTCAGAGCACTTAACAAAATTTATCATTAGAAGTCAAGTCATCAAAACAGGAAGTCAAAACAAAGATGAATAAAAATTTTATGTTTTAAAGAAGGCGTATAAAAAAAAAAAAAAAAAAAAAAAAAAAAAATGACTTCAGGCCGAGTCACGTCACGCGTTTCGGCGCTGGCCGAAGTCACGAAGTGCCGAGGGCAGAAGTTGACTTCGGCATCAACAGGTGCCGAGGCAAAAAAAAAAAAAAAAAAAACACACTCGAATCAATATCCAGACGAAATAAATACAAGTGTTCAACACGAAATAACTGCGAACTAGTATTCAAAAAACAGTGCGAATATGGATAACAACGAAACAGATCAGATATATGCTAAGCATCCTTCCCAGTAGTGGTGGGATCCTCAGCAGCGTCCTGGGCAGCGTGTTGGTGTTGTCAGGACGATCAGACACTCCCGCTAACTCGTACACCTCAGACTCAGGGTCGGGATTCTCCATAAATGGGCAAGCCCACAGCCTCTGGATCAAAATTAGGATTCTTTTCCTTAAGCACCGATAAATCTGTTGCTGCTTGTGAACATTCCAAGGTCGAATGCTAGCTGAGTCTGTGCCTCGAGTGCAGTCCGACCATAAACTTCTCGCAGCTTCTGGAGTGTTCATGAACTCCAAACGTCAAGCTTGGTAACAGTAGCACAAGTCTTCTTGTGGCTCATCCTTCAGCTCTTGCTCTAACTCAGCGTTTTGATTTCTTCTCAGTTCCTTCAACTCTGACGAAAATTAGCTTCGTAGTACGCTGCTCCATTGTTCGAGGTATCCGTACAGTCCGCTGAAGTTTGCAAATGAACTGTCATCCTTGAACTCAGCTGCTTGCCTCTCGAACAGTAGCACAAGTCTTCTTGGCTCATCCTTCAGCTCTTGCTCTAACTCAGCGTTTTGATTTCTTCCGTTCCTTCAACTCGGCACCATGGTCTTCTACGAGTTTCTTCCTCTGTAGCTTCGTAGTACGAATGAAGACTATCCCCTATCACCACAGAGCATCGCCATTTTGCAATATCGCTCCCGTAGCGTACCCAAACTAGACAAAAATTTCTGCATCTCTTGGGGTGACGAGGCTACGAACAAGCTCGGGCGTCAATAGTACCTTCTAAGAAGGATTTCCCGGGGAGCACATCCATACCGAGTCGGACCAGGTGGTTCGAACGCGTGGAACTGGCAAAGTTTCCCCTTGCTCGGGGGCTGGGCAGACAAACCCTCAGGCAAGGGATCCACACCCGAAGTGGGAGCCGGGGCTGAATCGAAGATTCTGGCTGAGTTCGCGGAAGCGTCAGGTTACAAGCTCCTCCACCAGATATGGAAGCTTGACTCTTCTTCCCTTTTCCATCAGTTTTACTTTTCTTGGAAGGATACTGCCCGCTCTGCGACAAGTACCGAGCAGCTGCTGCCGGTATACCACCTTTCGACGACATGGCACCTACAAACAATTTCAAGTTATGACAAACAATTGTAAGAAAACAGCAGGCAAGAAATAGCTAAATACCGAGAGGGTACCAGGTACGTCAAGGGCAGCTGGCCGGATCCTCCTAAACCCCATATCCTAAGCCACCACTCAGAGGTACGCTCGACAACTTGAAAAGGACCACCTTTCAGAAGTTTCTTGACCTGCTTACGCATATTGGGACTCTCATCTAAAGATGGGTGGCTTCTAACGTGGGTACCCCACGCGACAGCAAAAGGAGAAGGGATACCTAGGGAAACAAAGAAGAACCTAGACTTCCAGTCCTTATTGAAGCTAGGACGGTCATTGAAAAGCGCGTGTGGGCATAGAAGAGATACACACGAAACCCTTACCCTCTCTAGGTACCCTCATGACTCTAAACAACGACTGGAAGAGACCTAAGGAGGGCGTCATCCGTTTTTGGTGACACACGAAAGAAACCCTGCGATAACCTGGTGACCGTTTGGGGCAAGCTGACCTGGGGCTATTTCATAGAAATTTAGGAACTCGATCAGGAAAGGATGAAGGGGAAACCTAAGTCCCACCTGCACAGACAACAGATGAACACCAAAGAAGGAGGGCTCCGGGGGATCGCTGATGCTAACAT
>CP025649.1:9516511-9533675 GCA_003576665.1 Ipomoea trifida | reverse complement strand
CAATCAGGTTTCACTTCAAGTTATCCAACAATGAGGCAGAATATGAGGCCCTCCTCAACGGGCTGCGGTTAGCAGCAGGACTGCGAGCAGAAAAAGTTCGCATCCGGTGTGATTCTAAGTTAGTGGTTGGCCAGGTGACGGGGGAGTACGAAGCCAATGAAGGGAACATGCAAAGATACAGGGACGCAGTACTGCGAACCTTGCGAGAATTCGAGGGGTATGAAATTCACCAAGTACCTCGAGAACAGAATGCTGACGCTGACATGCTCTCCAAGCTGAGCACTGGGATCCCTGGCCACATTCGGAAGATTGCTTGGGTTGAGGATTTGGAGACATCCAGCATCGATATCTCATGGGTTTGCCCCGTGCAACCCAGAGAGCCATGTTGGATTGACCACATCATAAAGTACAAGAAGGAAGGCACTTTACCAGTGGACGAACAAGATGCAAAGCTAACAAGGTTGCGGGCACCCAGCTACGTGATATTGGAAGACAAGTTGTATAAACGATCCTATAACGGTACACTCTTGAAGTGTGTGTACCCTGACGAAGCAGAGCTGATGATGAGAGAAGTCCACGAAGGAGTGTGCTCCGCGCATCAAGGAGCATACACCATAGCGCGACGCATCATGCTGCAAGGTTTCTTCTGGCCAAAGATGTTGAAGGATTGCGCAGAATACGCCAAACGATGTCCTAAGTGTCAAGAGTTCCAGACATTGCCAGGACGACCCGCAACCAACTACACTCCGGTGAGCACATCAATTCCATTCTCGAGATGGGGAATAGACTTGGTGGGAGCCCTTCCCACGGGCTCGGGAAGCCGGAAGTACATTATCGTAGCCATCGACTACTTCACCAAATGGGTGGAAGCTGAACCGCTGGCTAGTATCACAGCAGCCAGATGTAAAAAGTTCGTGGAGAAGAACATACTGTGCCGCTTCGGCATCCCCATCCAAGTAATCACGGACAATGGACATCAATTCGAAGGCAGAGAGTTTTCAGACTTTTTGACGGAATGGGGCATCAAGCATAGTCGGGTGGCGGTGTCATACCCACAGGCAAATGGTCAGGTAGAGAACGCCAATAGAACCATCCTTGATGGCTTGAAGAAGAAATTGGAAGCAGCTGGCGGGGCGTGGGTTGAAGAACTGGACAGCATCCTTTGGACCTATCGCACAACCCCAAGGAGGGCTACCGGTGAAACTCCTTTCGCATTGAGTTACGGGTTCGAAGCTCGAGCCCCAGCAGAGGTAATGATACCAAGTAGAAGGATGGAAGAGTACGAGGCAGAGCAAAATCAGATCCAACAAGGAACTGATCTCATTTTCATAGAGGAAAGACGAGAAGCTGCGTTCTGTAGGAAGGAAAACTACAACAGGCAGTTGAAGTCCTATCATGATGCCAAAGCTAAACCCAGGTACTTCCAAGTAGGTGACTATGTTTTGAGAAGAAGGGAAGCCAGTCAACCCTTGGAAGGAGGCAAGTTCGCGAAAAAATGGGAGGGGCCGTACATCATTGATGAAGTGATTCGCCCGGGAACTTACAAGTTGACGACAGTAGGTGGCAGGTCGATTGATAGGATATGGAATTCAGAGCACTTAACAAAATTTTATCAATAAGAAGTCAAGTCCTGGTCCGTCATTAAGAAGTCAAGTCCTGGACCGTCCAGAGCACTTAACAAAATTTTATCATTAAGAAGTCAAGTCCTGGTCCGTCCACAAAGATGAATAAAAATTTTATGTTTTAAAGAAGGGCGTTATAAAAAAAAAAAAAAAAAAAAAAAAAAAAAAAAAAAAAAACGGTGCGTGACTTCAGTGCCGAGGTCACGTCACGCGTGCCTTCGGCGCTGGCCGAAGTCACGCCGTAGCGTGACTTCGGCCCAGTGCCGAGGTCACGTACCGTGACTGCGGCGCTGGCCGAAGTCACGCCGCGACGTGACTTCGGCCCAGCGCCGAGGTCACGGGACCTCGGCCCCGTGCCGCCTCGGCACGGTGCCGAGGCAGGGTGCGAAAAAAAAAAAGAAGAAAAACATCACTCGAATTCAATATCCAGACGAAATAAATACAAGTGTTCAACACACGAATAACTGCGAACTAGTATTCAAAAAATAGTGCGAATATGGATAACAACGAAAAACAGATCATATATGCTAAGCATCCTTCCCAGTAGTGGTGGGATCCTCAGCAGCGTCCTGGGCAGCGGTGTTGGTGTTGTCAGGACGATCAGACACTCCCGCTAACTCGTACACCTCAGACTCAGGGTCGGGATTCTCCATAAATGCTGGCAAGCCCACAGCCTCTGGATCAAAATTAGGATTCTTTTCCTTAAGCACCGGATAAATCTGTTGCTGCTTGGTGAACATTCCAAGGTCGAATGCTAGCTGAGTCTGTGCCTCGAGTGCAGTCCGACCAGCCGCGGACGCAATAAACTTCTCGGCAGCTTCTGGAGTGTTCATGAACTCCCAAACGTCATCCTGCCTCTCGTGCCTTTTTCAGCTTGGTAACAGTAGCACAAGTCTTCTTGTGCCCCTTCTGCTCATCCTTCAGCTCTTGCTCTAACTTTGAGAAGTTAGTTTTCAGCGTTTTGATTTCTTCCCTCAGTTCCTTCAACTCGGCACCATGGTCTTCTACGAGTTTCTTCCTCTGCGAAAGAGAATCACGGAGCATAGCTTCGTAGTACGAATGAAGACTATCCCCTATCACCACAGACTCCATCGCCATTTTGGCATAGTCGGGTGGCGGTGTTGGTGTTGTCAGGACGATCAGACACTCCCGCTAACTCGTACACCTTAGACTCAGGGTTGGGATTCTCCATAAATGCTGGCAAGCCCACAGCCTCTGGATCAAAATTAGGATTCTTTTCCTTAAGCACCGGATAAATCTGTTGCTGCTTGGTGAACATTCCAAGGTCGAATGCTAGCTGAGTCTGTGCCTCGAGTGCAGTCCGACCAGCCGCGGACGCAATAAACTTATCGGCAGCTTCTGGAGTGTTCATGAACTCCCAAACGTCATCCTTGAACTCAGAGGACTGCTTATACGCCTCTCGTGCCTTTTTCCGCTTGGTAACAGTAGCACAAGTCTTCTTGTACCCCTTCTGCTCATCCTTCAGCTCTTGCTCTAACTTTGAGAAGTTAGTTTTCAGCGTTTTGATTTCTTCCCTTAGTTCCTTCAACTCGGCACCATGGTCTTCTACGAGTTTCTTCCTCTGCGAAAGAGAATCACGGAGCATAGCTTCGTAGTACGAATGAAGACTATCCCCTATCACCACAGATACTCCATCGCCATTTTGCAATATCGCTCCCGTAGCGTACCCAAACCTAGACCTTCAAAAATTTCTGCATCTCTTGGGGTGACGAGTCTACGAACAAGCTCAGGGGCGTCAATAGTACCTTCTAAGAAGGATTTCCCGGGGAGCACATCCATACCGAGTCGGACCAGGTTGGTTCGAACGCGTGGAACTGGCAAAGTTTCCCCTTGCTCGGGGGGCTGGGCAGACAAACCCTCAGGCAAGGGATCCACACCCGAAGTGGGAGCCGGGGGCTGAATTGAAGATTCTGGCTGAGTTCGCGGAAGCGTCAGGTTACAAGCTCCTCCACCAGATATGGAAGCTTGACTCTTCTTCCCTTTTCCATCAGTTTTACTTTTCTTGGAAGGATATTGCCCGCTCTGCGACAAGTACCGAGCAGCTGCTGCCGGTATACCACCTTTCGACGACATGGCACCTACAAACAATTTCAAGTCATGACAAACAGTTGTAAGAAAACAGCAGGCAAGAAATAGCTAAATACCGAGAAGGGTACCAGGTACGTCAAGGGCAGCTGGCCGGATCCTCCTAAACCCCATATCCTTAAGCCACCACTCAGAGGTACGCTCGACAACTTGAAAAGGACCACCTTTCAGAAGTTTCTTGACCTGCTTACGCATATTGGGACTCTCATCTAAAGATGGGTGGCTTCTAACGTGGGTACCCCACGCGACAGCAAAAGGAGAAGGGATACCTAGGGAAACAAAGAAAAACCTAGACTTCCAGTCCTTATTGAAGCTAGGACGGTCATTGAAAAGCGTCGTGTGGGGCATAGAAGAGATACACACGAAACCCTTACCCTCTCTAGGTACCCTCATGACTCTAAACAACGACTGGAAGAGACCTAAGGAGGGCGTCATCCGTTTTTGGTGACACACGGAAAGAAACCCTGCGATAACTTGGTGACCGTTTGGGGCAAGCTGACCTGGGGCTATTTCATAGAAATTTAGGAACTCGATCAGGAAAGGATGAAGGGGAAACCTAAGTCCCACCTGCACAGACAACAGATGAACACCAAAGAAGGAGGGCTCCGGGGGATCGCTGATGCTAACATCATGCCCAGGGATGACAACTCTAACATTCCCACACACTAGACCTTGGATATCTGTTAAATCGCCAGGTTTTAGATTGCGATAGGTTTGCTCGATAAGTGAACTATCTAGAGGGGAATACGAGGTCACGCGCCTCTTCCTTTTACGACTAACAGAAGGGGCAGGAGGATCCAGAACTACGGTGTCTTCTTCCGAGGAAGACAGAGAGGAGGTGTCTTCGGGGTCATCACTAGGGCCCAATGCCTCGGTGTCACCACGGTAGGTCAATGTATCTTCACCATCATAAGATGAAGTTTCATTGTCAGAAGACTCCGTGCGCAAACTTGAATTCGAATCCATAGTAAAGGGACTAACCTGGTTATTGGTAGACACGATCACCAACCGATCAGGACAACAGACAGAAAAACAAAAAACAAAACAAACTTGTCAGTTCAACACAAGCAAGCCCTAAGCTTAACAACAACAACAACAAAATATATATATATATATATATATATATATAAAGTGCACGGTGCCGAGGCGGGGCGCGAAAAAAAAAATATTGAACTTACCAGGATAGTTGGAAGCAGGAAGGCAATCTGTGGGCTGAGTGTTTACGAAAGAAAGAAGGGTTTTTATACAAAACCCTAGGGTTCTGTATAAGGAAATCAATATTCCTAATATCCATGGGATTTCCTGAAACAATAATTTTTCAAGATTTTAAGGATTCCCTGAGTATGCTGTGATAGTTCGTAACTTGAGTTATTCCGGATAATTAGGGAGAAGAAACCGCGACCCAGTGCCAAAGTCTAAAAAAAAAAAAAAAAAAAAAAAAAAAAAAAAAAAAACTAACTAGTTTGAAGTAAATAAATAAACGTTTTATTCCGATAAAAATCCTCACGCACTATTACACTTCAAAGTACTAACTCCTACTCAAGCATCTAGGTCTCTGAGGACTTCGAGGGTTTGGGGTACTCCACTGCCAAAGGAAGCTCATCATCAGGCATAAGGACGATGGCCATACTTCCTTCCACGGGAACTTGTTTTGGTGGCTTCACGACATCCTTCTCTTCCTCTCCATCTGACGGAAGGGTTAGGGGATCCTCAACGGTATCCCCAACTTCGTGCCCACGCTCCTTCCTCAGCTTCAACTTCTCACGTCTGGCCAGCTCCATCAAACGAAACGACCGGCGCCTCTTCGTACCAGCACTTGTTTCAGCAGCACTTGCTCTCTTTGGACCCATGATGAACCCAGCTGAGCTAACGTAATGAGGAGAGGTGAAAAACACATATTCAGAGAGGGTCCTTATATACATACGAAGCCGGTTCATACAAGGAAACAAAATCGCAGGGAGATTAGGAAATATTCCACAAATATGGGAAGTTTCCTTCCGGTAAAATTTCCTTCCAGAGTTCAGCATACCCAATCTTCTTCCTCAAGTTCCAAGGCCGCTCCATTCAAACACCGGTTGATACTCCCTAACTACCTCAGCCATTCTCGCTAGCTAGGGAGTGGGGGGCTGGTGACAGGGTAATTGGGTACCCGACCCGGAACCATTGTCATAACCAGGTTGCCGTTCAAACTACCCAACATACCTCACTCCTCAGCATCAATGCGCAACGATCCAACTCCTCAACATTGATGGCCAACGTTCAGATCCTCAGAGCATTGATGACAGACGTTCAGCTCCCTAGCATTCAATACCTCGGGTATTGATGTCCAACGGTCACTGAGCTGAAAAGAATAAAAGGCCTCACAACCACATAGTGAGGGGGGACACTTCTTACTCTTCTTACTAGACAACACTTGTACACTGAGCACTGCACTCAATATTGTACTGAAATACCAAAACACTGTACTCAACGCTATTCAAATACTCAATAATACTCAGATTACATACCCGGTAACATTATTACCGTCAATCCCTAATTTATGTTCATATTTTTAGTGCTAACAATTTTGTATATTGTTTTTTTTAGAGTTGTACTATATAATGTTTTAGACAAAAATACCCTTACTGTTATAACTCCGTTATCTTTTCCATTAACTTTACCATGCACATGTATTCACAATATCTTTTCTATATATTCTTTAATGATAATAAAATATGTAGACATTATATATTGGATTAATATAATAAATATTTTTTTTTCATTTAGATTTTAATTAGTTAGAATTTGTTAGTTATTTTTTAAAACATAAATATTGGGCATATGTTTTTGCGCATCGTACATAGAAAAGACTAGTATACCAATATATGTGATTGTTAGCTTAGTATTATAGATTTTTTACATTTAAATTTTATTAAGATTGTGTACACTATTATTAAGAAAAAAATATAAATTCATTTTTCTCTCTCTCTCTCTCATATTTTATTCAAATATGATAATTAAAATTAATTGCTGTGAAATATAATTTGAACTAAATTTTTTAATTAATTTATTTAGCAATAGTTTAATACTGGACATGAATTTTTACACATAGTGCCTACAAAATGCTAGTACATGTATTATGTATATATGCCATCAAAAGGATCTTGAAACCCCACCAAAATACAAAAAGTCATGGTCTTTCATAAAACGAAAAGTGTCTGACTTGAACACAATATATTCAAAATTATAATATTACTCTTTACTCATAAATATTATCATAATGTAATTATTATTGTATATTTTATTACATTTAATTGGTACATAAGTGTGTCTTCTCCCCACCCCCACACCAACAGCACATTTAGAAAATATCGAATGATATAATGTGACAATATAATTTTGATTTTAGAATTACTGTATATTATTGGAACTTATTCAAGATTCCAAATAATGTCAAATCAAATGGATAAGATAAGAAAGACTTTGAAAGAACGAACTGTCATTGTTGACTTGGTGATGGAGGAAATTGTTCAAACGATGGCAGGAAATGGGAAAGAAAATTATTTATTAATTTCACTTCATTAGCTTTATCAGTCATGCTCATTCAACTTTTATTAACTTTCCAAAGAATAGTCGTTACAAAATAATGAAAATATCCAATGTTTATAATATACTAAATTATTTATGTGTGTCCTAAAAAGGGTATACAAGTTGATGAAATATGATTCTCATACTTAAAAGATCATGGGTTCAATTCTTACTAATATTCTCTGTATATTTTTCTCATCGGCTAAACAAATATTTATTCAAGTATTGTATTCAAACACTAATTGCAAATATATAAACATTTCGTTGTATGGTAAATTATTGTGTGCATCATGGTCTACAATGTTGTGTGGACCATAACAAAAAGTACATTTTTAATATATTAAAAATATATTATTCGTGTACCGAATGCACATATATTATACAAAATAATATACTTTTCCCTGAATATAATGTACATTTTTAATATACTAAAAGTATATTATTTGTATACTAAATGAACATTATTTAATAGTATGATCCACACAATAATGATTGTAAAAGTATTAGTATTAAGAAATTTTATTAATTAATTGATTAATATTATACCAAAACAAATAGTTATCTGAAACCAATTTAAAGATATTTTATTTAATTTTTATTTATTTTAGAGACTTGTAATTATTGAAATTTTATTGATTATAAAAATGATATTTTATCCTCTTAAGATGTGATATTTGTTGAAAATTAGCATAAAAGTACCTATGTGGTCCCTCTAATATAGTGTTTTGTTCAATTTAGTCCTTCTACCTAAATTTTGTTCAATTTAGTCCCTGTACTTTAAAAAGTAAAACAATTAAGGAAAACAATGTTAAAATCTCAATATGAGCATGTATATATAATGTTTATTTTTGAATATTTTGGTGGTAAAAATAATTAATTTTAAATATTTATAAGATAATATATGAGTTGACATGTAAGTATGATGACATGGTAGAGATGATGTCAGCACCACATCAGCTATTGCCCTTAATTGTTTTACGTTTTAAAGTACATGGACTAAATTGAACAAAATTAAAGTAGAAGGACTAAATTGCCAAAACACTATAGTACAGAGACCTTATAGGTACTTTGACCGTCAATGGGTTAAGTTGGCTTAAAGTATGTGGATTTGGATTCTCCAATGCAAGGATATGAACTTCGTATATTTATACCTTCAAAGCAAATAATGTGTGAGTAAAAATTTGATTTTCAAAGAATAAACATAAAATTGGGAAAAGAGTTTGAGGAAAAAAATTAAGAAGCTTTTGTCCAAAGTTGAAAAAATAGTGAGTTTGGACTAGTTTGGTTTATTTAAAATTTCTTAGGAGATTTTTTTTTTTTTTAAATCTATAATATATTGGTGAAGTTGGGTGAGTAGAATGAGGGTGATGGTGAATAAGATATTTATGCGTGTGATGATTGTTTTATAAGTTTTAAATCTTTCTCGAAAAAGCAACAAGTAAGGTTTAATTTCAAGATTTAAACATATAATATCAAAGAAGATGAAACAAATTTTTTAAGTTGCTTATTTAAGAATTTCCTTGTGAAGTGAGTGACTGTGAAAATATCTTGCACATACTTGTGAAAGTATTACGCCTGTATAGTTTTTAGATGCTTCTCCCAGTATTTATAGATGAAATACTGACCATTCAAAGAAAATATACGGAAGTTATGGTAGTTAAGAATGTGAACTTCTAAAGGATAATAATCATTAATTGATATATATATATATATATATATATATATATATAAGTGTTGCAAAAATCCCGCCTAGATGCTAGGCGTCGGTCGATTGTCTAGCGTATCACCTTAAATGGTGGTCTAAGCGTCTGGCCGGCTAGGCGACCGCCTAGGCCGCTTAAGCACCACCTAAGCCGCTTAGGCGCTGACCGCCTAGGCCACCTAGACATCGACTAGGCCGTCTAGTTGGTCGATTAATTATTGTTCTTATTTTTAATGGGTTATTTCACTCAAAACAATATCGTTTTGAGCGAAATAACCCTAAATTGTACAAACTCTAGATATTTTTAGGTTAATATTTAATATTTTAGTATTAACTATTAAAGTATTATATAATTTATAATTATTAGTCTATAAAAAATTAAAAATACTTACAGAAATTTGTAAAAAAAAAAATACATGGGCGCCTAGGCGTTAGGAGCTCCCTGAGCGCCTAGCGATTTTTTCAACCATGATATGTGTGTGTGTGCGTGTGTGTATATATATATATATATATATATATATATATATATATATATATATATATATATATATATCAAAGTTTCAATGCGGCTATATCTTTATGTGCAATCGCACCATTATATATGCAAAAAAAAAAAAAAAAAATATTAATAATGTTAAAAACGTACAACAAAAAATGCCATCACAAAATAGTGATTTTTCAATTCAATACGATTGTATGAAACGTGTGTAAAAATAAATAATGAGCCTAAAATTTTAAGTGAAAACTCAAATAAAAAAAAAAGAAAAGAAACACGACTCTTTTTATAATTTTTGATCCCGTAATGTTTTCCTTTTATAATATGTGAAATCGTAATTTTACCTACCGATTGGGGTATTGTTTTAACTTTCATGTAATATTCCCTTAAGAGGATTTATTTGTTGTTGAAGTAGATGCTATTGAGTAAAGACTAAAGAGTTGTTGACATGTGTCTCATGCTTCTTATCAAAGCATTCAAATTAATTATTGGAGTCCACTGTCCACCACTAGAACTTGTGTTGTATGTTCACACCACTTTTTTCACATAAGATATTTGCAGACATTTTGCTATTGTATTGGATTATCATGTTTCTTGTTGGACCAACCGATTTGGAAAAGTCGAAGTCATTTAAAAGTCAAACCTATCATATTTTAATCTCATAAATTTGTAATTCTCTGTAAAGTGAAAATTAATCACAAATTTAATATGTATTTACATTTGCCTTATTTGGCTATTAGCAAATAATAGATTATGTTATCACCTTTAATTTCATCAATAAATTGTACTCTATTATCTATTTTCAAAAAGTTATTGATAAAATTAGTTATTTATTACTAGTGATTGATTGAGTTATATGATTTGGTATCTATAATTTACGTAGAATGTATGAAGAGTTGAGTGTTTGTAGTAATGCACTTGAATGCAAAGTGATATATTTATTAATAATATCAATAAGTTCAGGTACAAAGTTTTTGGGTCTAAGGTGAGTTCAGAGTCTCAAAAGTCCTTGCTAAGTGGGAAAATAGTTAATTCCAGCATTGATCCTCCAACTATATTGATTTTTTAAAATTAGTCCCCGACTTTTAATTTGGACAATTTAAGTTCCTTGACTTTTAAATTCTTTTCAACATTGATCCTTTCGTCAAATTTTGGTTAAGTAGATGTCAAATGAAGGGGTAAAATTGTCTGTTAACATGTTTAGTGTATTATTATTCCTATTTCTCCTATCCTAAACAAGTAAAGTTTGGCACGGTGTACCACTGCTTCCTGTCGGCGACTGCCCAATCCTTCGCCTACAAAACCAGCTAAAAGAGCCTCCTCCACGACCCCACAGACCGCGATTGCTTCGAGAAAGAGCCTAAGATTCTTAAGCTCTTCACCGGTGTTGGCAACATCCTCTAGTTGTTCAAGATATACGAGGATGATGATCACTTCCACTTGATCACCGTGCTCTACGACGAGGCGACCACTACGAGTGGGTGTCGCGGGGGCTGCGGTCGGAGCCTACTGCTGTATTCCGTCAGCTAATGTCTGCGATCAGCTGCTACCACCGCACCGGCATCGCACACCGGGACGTGAAACCCGACAACGTGTTGTTTGATGCATAGGGGAACCTCAAACTCGCCGATTTCGGGTTGACGGAGTGATTCGGAGGCGACCGGATGTCCGCGATGGTCGTCGGGACATTGCACTACGCGGCGCCGGAGGTGTTGATGCGCCGGGAGTACAATGAGAAAGTGGACGTCTGGAGCGCAGGGTGATTCTATACATAATCCTCGCCAGAGTTCCGTCGTTCCACGGTGATACTACGATATAGACGTTCTAGGCGGTTCTGAGGGAAAATGTGAGATTTCTCGCTAAGATTTCCGATCAATTTTGCCGGAAGCTAAGGATCTACTAAGAAAGATGATCTGCACAGATGTTTCTAGACACTTCTCTGCAGAATAAGTATTAAGGACAAAAAATACGAGTATAATACACTAAACTGGTGAACGGACAATTTTACCCCTTCATTTGACCTCAACTTAACCAAAATTTGACGAAATGACCAACATTGGAAAGAATTTGAAAGTATTGTCCAAATTAAAAGTCAGGGACTAATTTTGGAAAATCAATATAGTCGGAGGACCATTGCAGGAATTAACTCTTGGGAAAAGTACAAGGAAAGTGAAGTTTTGAATCCTAAGCTAGATGGCGGAGGTCTCTATTTATAGTAGCTGAGCAATGAACACAGTGCTAAAATTTTGTCAACAAATTTGATGTGACAAAGTGTTGCTAATGACTTAGGTTAATTGTAGAACGTGCCGAACACAAATGTGATGTTTAGAGCAATGGCAACAAATTTGACATGTCTCACAAATAACTCTTGGTCTTAGTGAGTAGTTTCTTGACTTTAAAGGCCGGGAAACGTTTAGATATGGTCAAAACCTAGGTTAGTGTATCAAGAAGATCTCTATATAATCGTATATGCAATTAACATGTGCAAAGGATTTAAAAAGACGTGCATATATTATATAATAACAACTTATTTAATTATATATTATTACTCTTTGATGGATTAAATTAACCCGGGGGTCCGAATTAACAAACCCAATAAATAATAGGAAATAGATAAATGAATATTGTTGGGTCGCGGAGACAAAATATGGCATTTAATTGTAGTTGTCAAGCTATTACAAGACAAAATAAGGCTATTACAATAGTCGATAGTAGATTAGGACAATGAGTGAGAATATGATGTCTAAAGAAGACAAATACAATGCTTTTATATTGACAAGCCATCCAACCGCCCCCGCGGAAATGGGTGGTTGTTGTAACAAACTTGGACCGCGCACCCCGAGCCCCCAAGACCGACTTGAGGTCGGCGACTCAGTCGACCCGAGCACAACACTTGGACCGCGGCCCAGACCCAACCGAGGTCACAAAGTGCCAACCCGGGGTTTGTACTCAAGGTGACCTGGGCTTGGCACTTGGGCCACGACCTAAGCCCTAACCGAGGGGACAAGGTGCTGCCGGGGTGGGCACTCAACCCATGGCCTAAGCGGAGCCTGCTCCCGAGCTGGGTCCGCTCGGGTCTTCATCGCTCTGCTCTTTCGGGTCGGTTTGATCTGCTCCACTTCCTAATATATCCATCATCAGTCCCCCACTCTCCTAGCTGCGAGAATTCGTTAGTGAAGGAGAGTAAACACTAGCACTGTTCCGACCCGTCCTCCATGCACCCTAAACTATTTATGGACTAATAAAACTGAGTGGAGATAATTTTTCAAGATAATTGCTCGCGATTAGATAAGATTTATCACAAATAGACTCCTCATCCTACAAGAATTCTTTAGGAATAATTAGAGTCTCCTTAAGTCTCACACTCCTCCCTATAAAAGACATTGGGAATCCCATAAGTCACATCCATCATTCTACCCATCACCTCTCATTAATTTTCCCAAATAACCAACCTCCTATTTGAATTTCAAAAATGGAGACTAGGCTCCTCTCTCTCCTCCTTTCCCCCCTCTTTTCCTCCTATTTAACCCCACTCCCATCCCATTTTTGGCCACCACCTTCACAACTCTCAAATTCCTCTTAACTATCCTCCAAGTGCAAGAGATCCCTCCAAGTCTCAAGCCAAGCCTGGGTTAGTTTCCGTCTTCCCCTCTCTATTCACGTCGCCATGCTTTGTACTTTTAATAATATATTGTTTTTTTTTGTACAATTCGGCCGAGGACCTCTCCCCTTCCCCTTGCTCTTTTTTATCTCTTTTGCATGCACGTTAGTTTGTTTGGTCCATATGAAATTCTAGACTCCATAGATATTAGTGAACTTCCCATAGATGATAACACACCTCTAGGAAACTTACCTCACCCCACCATCGAGGTCTCTTCTTTCCACAGGGGCTCTTTAGATGTAGCCCCTCTTCAATCCATCGAACCCGATTTTAGCTTTAGTTTCGACCCCCCTACCGTCTTCACCGAGCTTGAGTTGGATATTCCACGCTCCATTCGACCAAACACTAATACCAACCATATAGTCCAAGCCCAAGAGCTAGTGGGGTTGGGTGTAAAGGTGTTGGCGCCACCCCCGGACGGCAACGTCACCGAGCCCCCAGAGGACCATTTTTTTGGAGTCCATGTGCTCTCCTTGTCATATGTTTTTTGTTTCCCAATTCATCCCTTCGTTTTGACCCTTCTAACCCATTATCAAATTAGCTCGGGTCAACTAATACCGAACTCTCATTACGTACTTTTGGCCTTGCCCCTTCGATGTAAGATCATTAAAGTTGCCTCATACTTAGACTTGTTTCAATATCTCTTCCAAGCCATGGGTTCTCCAATCCCAAAGAGTAAGGGTTATTTACCTTTCTCAGCCCAAGCTCATATGAAAGTGCTCCAAGACATAAACATCTCTAGTAGGAATTGGAAACCTTGTTTCATGTTCTTCTCCGTTGGACCCTCCATCCCCTTTGTTTCTCCATGGAATAGCCATTTTAGGAAACATAGAGCTCTTCTACCTAATGCCAACTTAATTAGGGATGTTAATGCTTTTATGGGGTCGGGGGAAACCATTTATATTGGGCCAATGTTGAGTGAGTCGAGCATGGCGGACCTAGGTTTTACCCAAGGCACCCCACTTCCCCTGAAGTTGTCGACCTCGGGTTCCACAATAGCACATGCCGAGCCCATCGAGGTGGGCTTTGATTCTGAAAGTAAGAAAAAGGTGGGAAATACCTCAACTAGCCGAACACTAACCTCATACACGCCCCTACTACCCGGGACGTGAGACGAGAGTCTGTTACAACACCCCCTAGCCCAAGTGGGGTCCCCGGGAGGAGGACGTGGGGCGCGAGGTGCAGGAGTGGAAGTAGTGGCCGGGGCGAGACGTGGTGGCAGACTTTCCCCCCTCTCCCCGGGTGGGCCGATCTCCCCCTCCTCCAGTGTTTTGTTTTTTTTGGGTGGGGGTGCGCGGTCCTTAGCACGACGTAGCATCTCTTCGCAGGAGGCCATAATGGGAGACTTTATTGCACACAATAAACAACAAAGTAGTCAAGGCATATTTATAAACACGATCTTGGAACGTAAGGACAAGGAGGGAGTAGGTAGCCACCTATAAACGCGGCAGTGGGGATTGTAGACTCGACCTCAAGTGTAGGCGTGGCGACGACGTTGTAGGAGAGCTCGAGCTCAAACGAGGGCTTGGCCATGAGCTCGGAGGAGGACTCGGCCGAGGCCTCAGAATCGGAGCCCACCTCGATGGGCTAGGTCGGTGCTACTGTGGGACCCGAGGTCGACAACTTCGGGGGAAGTGGGGTGCCCTGGGTGAAACCTAGGTCTGCCATGCTCGACTCCGTAAAAGCATTAACATCCCTAATCAAGTCGGCATTAGGTAGAAGAGCTCTATGTTTCCTAAAATGGTTATTCCATGGAAAAACAAAGGGGATGGAGGGTCCAACGGAGAAGAACACGAAACAAGGTTTCCAATTCCTACTAGAGATGTTTATGTCTTGGAGCACTTTCATATGAGCTCGGGCCGAGAAAGCTACATAACCCTTACTCATTGGGGTTGGAGAGCTCGTGGCTTGAAAGAGATATTTAAACAAGTCTAGGTACGGGGCGACTTTAATGATCCTACATCGAAGGAGGAAGGCCAAATGTACGTAATGAGAGTTTGATATTAGTTGACCTGAGCTAATTTGATAAAGGTTTAGGAGGGTGAAGACGAAGGGATGAATTGGGAAACGAAAACCATAAGATAAGGAGAACACATGGATTCCAAAAGAAGGGCTCGGTGTCGTTGCCGTCTGGCGGCGGCGCCAACACCTCTACACCCGCCGACCCCACTTGCTCTTCGGCTTGGACTATATGGTTGGCATTAGTGTTTGGTCGAATAGAGCGTGGAATATCCAACTCAAGCTCGGTGAAGACGGTAGGGGGGTCAAAACTAAAGCTAGAATCGGGTTCGATGGATTGAAGAAGGGCTACATCTAAAGGGTCCCTGTGGAGAAAAGAGACATCGGTGGAGGGGTGAGGTAAGTTGCCTAGAGGTGTTTTATCATCCATGGGGATGTCACTAATATCTATGAAGTCTAGAATTTCATATGGACCAAACAAACTAAACTGAATGCAAAAGAGATAAAAAGAGCAAGGGGGGAGGAGAGAGGCCCTCTACCGATCTGTACAAAAAAACATATATTATTAAAAGTACAAAGCGTGGTGACGTGAAGAGAGAGGGGAAGAAAGAAACTAATCTGGGCTTGGCTTGAGACTCGGAGGGATCTCTTGCACTTAGAGGAAAATTGGGAAGAATTTGAGAGTGAGTTGTGAAGGTGGTGGCCAAAAATGGGATAGGAGTGGGGTTAAATAGGAAGAAAAGGGGGGGGGGGGAAATGAGAGAGAGGAACCTAGTGTCCATTTTTTGAAATTCAAATAGAAGGTTGGTAATTGGGGAGAATTAATGAGGGGTGATGGATGGAATGATGGATGTAACTCATGGGATTCCCAAGGTCTTTTATAGGGAGGAGTGTGAGACCTAAGGAGACTCTAATTATTCCTAAAGAATTCTTGTAGGAGCAAGATTCTATTTGCGATAAATATTATCTAATCACAAGCAATTATCCGAGAAAATTATCTCCACTCGATTTTATTATTCTATAAATATTTTAGGGCACATGGAGGACGGGTTGGAGCAGTGCAAGTGTTTACTCTCCATCACTAACGAATTCTCGCAACTCAGAGAGTAGGGGACTACAGATGGATATATTAGGAAGTGGAGCAAAGCAAACCGACCCGAAAAAACGAAGCGAGGAAGACTCGAGCGGACCCAGCCCGAGAGCAAGCTCCTCTTAAGACACGGCTCGAGTGCCGACCCCGGGTCGGCACCTTACACCTCGGGTGGGGCTTAGGCCGTGGCCCAAGTGCCGAGCCTAGGTCACCTTGAGTGCAGACCCTAGGTCGGCACTTTGTGACTTTGGCTGAGTCTGGGCCGCAGTCCAAGTGTCGTGCTCGGGTTGACTGAATCGCCTACCCTAGGTCGGTATTGGGGGCTCGGTCAAAGGAGGACCGGAGGCGTGCGGTCCACGTTTGTTACAACAACCCCCCCCCCTTTTCGTAGGGGCGGTTGGATGGCTTGCCAATATAAAAACATTGTATTTGTATTATTTAGACATCATATTCTCACTCATTGTCCTAATCTACTATTGTAATACCCTTATTTTGTCTTGTAATAGCTTGACAATTACAATTCAATACTATATATGGTCTCCGCGACCCAACAATATTCGTTTATCTATTTCCTATTGTTTATTAGGTTTATTAATTCGGACCTCCGAGTTAATTAAATTCATCATTAATAAAGACTCGAGCGGACCCGACTGGGGAGTAAGTTCCTCTTAAGCAACGGCTCGAGTGCTGACCCTGGGTCGGCACCTTGTCCCTTTGGTTGGGCTTACGCCGTGGCCCAAGTGCCAACCTCAGGTTGGCACCTTGGACCTCGGTTGGGGCTTAGGTCGTGGCCCAAGTGCCTAGCCCAGGTCACCTTGAGTGCAGACCCCAAGTCGGCACTTTGTGACCTCGACTAGGTATGGGCCGTGGTCCAAGTGTCGTGCTCGGGTCGACTAAGTCGCCGACCCATGTCAGTCTTGGGGGCTTGGGGGGCGCGGTCCAAGTTTGTTACAACAACCCC
>CP025649.1:9485541-9516495 GCA_003576665.1 Ipomoea trifida | reverse complement strand
CACACACACACACACACACACTTTTCACAGGGGCGATTGGATGGCTTGTCAATATAAAAACAATGTATTATTTTTGTTTAGACATCATATTCTCACTCATTGTCCTAATCTACTATTGTAATAGCCTTATTTTACCTTGTAATAGCTTGACAACTACAATTCAATACCATATATGGTCTCCGCGACCCAACAATATTAGTTGGTCTGTTTCCTATTATTTATTGGGTTTATTAATTCGGACCGCCGAGTTAATTAAATCCATTATTAATGGCCAGGTGCTTGGTGACGTTGCCCTCCGGAGGCAGCGCCAACACCCTACACCCGCCAAACCCACTAGGTCTTGGGTTGGACTATATAGTTGGTATTAGTGTTTGGTCGAATGGAGTGTGGGATATCCAACTCAAGCTCGGTGAAGACGGTAGGGGGGTCGAAAGTAAAGCTAGAATCAGATTCGATGGATTGAAGAGGGGATACATCTAAAGAGTCCCTGTGGAAAGAAGAGACATCGTGGTGGGGTGAGGTAAGTTTCCTAGAGGTGTGTTATCATTCATAGGGAGGTCACTAATATCTATGGAGTCTAGAATTTCATATGGACCAAACAAACTAAAGTGCATGCAAAGGAGATAAAAAGAGCAAGGGGAAGGGGAGAGGTCCTCGGCCGAACTGTACAAAAAAAAACATATATTATTAAAAGTACAAAGCGTGGCGACATGAATAGAGAGGGGAAAAAGGAAACTAACCCAGGCTTGGCTTGAGACTTGGAGGGAGCTCTTGCACTTGGAGGAGACTTGAGAGGAATTTGAGAGTGAGTTGTGAAGGTGGTGGCCAAAAATGGGGTGGGAGTGGGGTTAAATAGGAGGAAAATGGGGGAAAGGAGGAGAGAGAGGAGCCTAGTCTCCATTTTTGAAATTCAAATAGGAGGTTGGGAATTGGGGAGAATTAATGATGGGTGGATGTGATTTATGGGATACCCAAGGTTTTTTATAGGGAGGAGTGTGAGACCTAAGAGGACTCTAATTATTTATTAAGAATTCTTGTACGTGGAGGAATCTATTTGCGATAAATCTTATCTAATCGTGAACAATTATCCCGGAAAATTATCTCCATTCAATTTTATTATTCTATATAAATATTTTAGGGCTCATGGAGGACGGATCAGAGCGGTGCTAGTGCTTACTCTCCTTCACTGACAAATTCTCGCATCTCGGACAGTGGAGGACCGGTGATGGATATATTAGTAGGTGGAGCGGAGCAAATCGACCCAAAAGAGCGGAGCGAGGAAGACCCGAGCAGACCCGTCCCAAGAGCAAGCTCCGCTTAGGCCACAGCTCGAGTGCCGACCCCGGGTCGGTACCTTGTCCCCTCGGTTGGGCTTACATCGTGCCCCAAGTGCTGAACCCAGGTCACCTTGAATGCAGACCCCAGGTCGGCACTTTGTGACCTCGGCTGGGTCTGGGCTGCGGTCCAATTGTTGTGCTCAGGTCGATTGAGTCGCCGACCCTAGGTCTGTCTTGGGGGCTCGATCAAAGGAGGGCTCGCGGCGTGCGGTCCAAGTATGTTACAACAACCTCCCTTTTCGCGGGGGCGGTTGGATGGCTTGTCAATATAGAAGCATTGTATGTGCCTTGTTTAGACATCATATTCTCACTCATTGTATAACATTATTTTTGTCTTGTAATAACATGACAACTACAATTCAATACCATATTTGGTCTCTTCGACCCAACAATATTCGTTTATCTATTTCCTATTATTTATTGGGTTTATTAATTCGGACCCCGTGTTAATTAAATCCATCACTTTTAATAAATAATAATAAATATTCTTTATAATAATAAAAATTTTAAAGGCTGAGTCCCACATTAGCCAGTAACTAAAAGGGGTAAGTTTCTCCTAGATAAATTTGTGGGAAGTCAGTGTATTTCTTTGAGGCAATTAATTTTTTAGTGTTAGCTGCGCTGCTGATTACAAGACATTTACAGCATGTTTGGTTCACGGAATGAATTTGGAGGGAATAAGAATGTTATTCCATAGGGAATGGAATACGTAAGGAATAGAATAGTAATTGTATTCTATTGTTTGGTTCGCTGAAGGAATAAACTTTAGAAATTGTATTCAAGTGTTTGGCTGTTGTTGTTGTTGTTTTTTTTTTTTTTTTTTTTTTTTGGTTTTGAATAAGCATGTTTGGTTGGTTAAAGGAATATAATATATATAGGTCGTTGCCTAAGTACCGCCTAGGCGCCGCCTAGAGGCGCTAGGCGCTAGTCTACTGCCCGACTAGTGCCTAGCGCCTACTGCAACCATGTGTGTCATTGATGTTTTTGGAGGTCAATACTTGAGAAAATCAAATACAGACAACATTGCTTGATTGCTTCACATGCATGAGTAAAAAACACGACTTCCTCGGAATGTTAGGGATATGTCATGCATTCTTTGGTAGTGTAGGTGCTATCAATGATATCAATGTATTGAATCAATCATCTTTATTCAATGATGTCTTGCAAGGATATGAACCAGAGGTTAATTTTATTGCGAACGACATAGTATAAAAAAAAGGTTACTATCTTACAGACGGTATCTAGCCACAATGGTCGATGTTCTTGAAAAGTTTTCCATGTCTAGCAGAACATAAAAGAATATTGTTTAAACGAAGACAAAAGGTAACAAGAAAAGATGTAGAGCAAGCATTTGGGGTGTTACAAGCTCGATGGGCAATGATTAGAGGTCCTGAACGATTTTGGTAGAGGGAACAATTGAGAGAAATAATGTATACTTGTATTATTTTAAACAACATGATTGTTGAGGATGAAGGTGACGACATAACTAATTGGATAAATAAAGAAATTAAATCAATCGTACAAGTGTTGCAAGGCTTAACCGACGAGTTTCAACAATATTTACAAAGAAATTCCAACTTACATGACTCACAATTGCATCATCAAATTTACGTAGATTTGGTTGAGCATATATATGGAGCAACAACAACAATTAATATAAATATTTGTATTTAAATTTGTATGCACTTTAATTTTTTTTTTTATCAACTTTGTAGTAACTTTTAATTTTAAGAAATTAGTAGTTTAATTTTAATATTATAATTATCAATTCAATTAAATGTTGGTATGTTTATTTTAAAGATTCAATTCAATTCAATTGGAGATGTGTCATCATTATCAATTGTTTGGACAATAATACTACCATTTAAAGTAGGAAAAAAAATATACTAAAATCGTTCATTTCTTCAAATAATTGGACAAGTATTTTTTAATTCTTTAATCTTTATTATAGGCTTGACTTTATTTGCTCCTAATTCTCCTATTACACTTAACATTTCAAACTCCTAACGACTTTAGGATTATCTTTAAAAATCTCTAACAATTGTGTAGCATTTGGCCTTCTAGTTCTAAAGTCCCCATTAGAATACGTTCTGCTTATTTGATTAGCTGATTAGCTAATGGTGTTGCATAGTGCGTGCGGCCACAATTGCACTTTACCCTCTACAGGCCGGCTCGCTCCAGGCCACCAAATCCCAATATGACAAGATTATGGATAAATAAATCACGGCAGCAACCTCTTAAATAGGAGGACCAACATTTACTGCCACACTGGATTTCTACTAGTAAGTCTAATGATTTCTTAACATAATTGGCCTGTGAACATTTTACATGACATGTCTCTCGTTTAACTAGTGTATGGCTTAAAATTGCATGATTTCTAGTCTCCCTAATGCAATTTATCTCGCTCTCTTATGTGATTTGCAAGTTATTACAAATGAGCAGGGATTTATCGCATGCACTCTTTCGAACAGTGGGTATTAGACTGTTGGTTTCCCTCGTCACCCAAAAAAAAATACATAATTTCATGTTTAAAGAAATTTAAATATGGTTACAAGGTATTGAATTATCATCGTCCTAAAACTAGAAATTGATTGTGTAATTTTAGCTCAATTCTCATATAACCAAAGACTAATTTGAGTCGGATGACATTTAAAAAGTGTTTGCTTAATGATTTTTAATTTGTACTCTATTATCGAATTTGATATCAATTATTATATTTATTTGTCCACTTTGATATCCTACTATCAGATTTAAATCATTAAGTAATCATAAAATTCATTTTCCTTTTCATACTAAAATCAAAATGGAGAAGAAAAAAAATAAAAAGGTTGTCGTCTTTTGCATATATGTTTATACTATACGTATGTATTACATATTTTATATATTTATTATTTTTAATTAATTATTTAATTGTTTAATTATTTTGATTCAAATTTCTATTTACTACCAAATAAAAAGTAAACTTATTTCGATTACTAAGTATTTGATTGCAATTAAGATTCTGATTTAATATTTGCACCAAACACCCCATTGGTTCATTCCTAATTTATAGTATTTCTAATAAAATATAAAGATATGTGAGGTATAAATTAAAACTTGGCAAATACCAATTTTGGTCCCACGACTATTAGCAAAATGACAATTTTGGTCCACATGTTTCATTTCTACCAATTTTGGTCCCACGACTATTGTTTAGTACCAATTTTGGTCCTACGACTACTATTTTAGTACCAAAATTCATCGCGCAGGTCACCCATACGTTTAAAACATGCCGAAATCTAAAATTTTTGAAAGTATTTTCGTCCTTTTCAACTTAATATCCCAATTTGAACATGAATAAAGAGATTTAAGCCCTAAGATCGATCACAATTCACAATTCACCTCCTCAAATTAAGGTAAAATGAGGAGAAAAACTGTGAATTTTGATCGATTTTAGGACTTAAATCCATTTATTCATACTCAAATTAAGATATTAAGTTGAAAATGATGAAAATACGCTTAACAATTTTAGATTTTTGCACGTTTTAAACGGATGGGTGACTGGCGCGATAAATTTTGGCACTAAAACAATAGTCGTTGATGAAAATTGGTACTAAAACAATAGTCGTGGGACTAAAATTGGTAGAAATGAAACATGTGGATCAAAATTGTCATTTTGCTAATAGTCGTGGGACCAAAATTGGTATCCACTAATCTTATGACACTTTTAAAACCCATGTAAACATGTATGGCTATACTTTTCAACTGCACGACTAGCTATTGGATCTTACAACAAGATTTTGAACTTTTAACCAAACTCGTGAATCAATACATGAAGGATTTTAGGTGATATAGCATGCTGCAATAGTACAACCACTATATTTCACTCTAGTGATTGTGTGGGTGTTACTTCAATACTTGCACCCAACCACTAAGCTTTTTGTAAATGAATTATTGAAATTAAATTATTATTTTTTTATTCCCACTTGAGTAAACATTAATCAACTAGACAAAGCTTATTCACATAGTTAGCCATGAATCAAGGTCCATTATCATACGCATTACAAATTCTAATTTAGATTATGTACATGCAGTTATAATATTATTTACTTTCAACAAGTATATAATCCGTTACCAGAAAACACATACTACATAATATGTTAACTATATATACATAATTTAGATCGGGGTCCACTATGTGCATGATCGATCATGATCCACGATATAATTTGCGCATGATTTGGGTGAGAACAAATACTCATGTAAATTTCTACTTTTAGGTGTAATAGGATGAAGGTGATGAGATTACGATATACGTGCATGAATAGTATTAACGGATAAATAATCAATAATGTATCAGTACAATAGTTATAATAATAGACAAAGATAAGAGTCCTAGTATGAATATAATTCTAGAGTCCTAATACACCCCCTCAAGTACAAGGTTGAAGAGAGACAACATTGAGCTTGTCACGCAAGAACTCAAAACGCGGAGCAGGAAGCGGCTTGGTGAAGATATCGGTAAGCTGGTCTTTTGTTGAAATAAAATTAACCTGAAGATCCCTAGAAGCAACATTATCCCGCACAAAGTGAAAATCGATCTCCACATGCTTAGTCCGCGCATGAAACACAGGATTGGCGCAGAGATACGTGAACCAAGATTATCACACCACAAGTGAGGAGAGTCAATAGGTGGAAAACCAATCTCACACAGCAACGAGACAACCCAAGTAACCTTAGCAGAAACATCAGAAAGCGCCTTATACTCAGCCTCAGTAGACAACCGAGCAACAGTCTTCTGCTTGCGACAGATCCAGGAAATAAGATTCGAGCCACAAAACAATGCACACCCGCTCGTAGATTTCTGATCAACCGAGCAACTAGCCCAATCAGAGTCAGAAAAAGCATAAAGATCCGTAGACACCGAAGCAGTTAGACACAATCCATAATGCAACGTAAACTTCACATAACGCAAAACTCGCTTGAGCAGCTTCTAGTGTTCAACTGTAGGAGAGTGCATAAATTGGCATAAACGATTAAAAACAAACGACAAGTTTGGCCGAGTCATAGCAAGATATTGTAGAACACCCGCCAAATTGCGATACTGAGTAGGATTATCAAACACTTCATCAGAGGACGCAGACCGAGAGACCGCAGCTGGCGTAGCAAGAGGCTTGCATTCAGTCATACCAGCCCGCTTTAAGATGTCAGTCATATGCCTGCGCTGAGAAAGAACAAGACAGCCATCCACTGGAACAGTCTCAATGCCAAGGAAACACCGAGGTGAACCCAAATCACGGATCTTAAAAACCGATGCCAAACGAGACAGTAATTTCTCAACCAAAACCGCATCACTACCAAGCACAATAATATCATCAACATAGACTAACAGAAAAAACCCAGGAATCACCTATCGAATGATAAAATAGCGAAACATCAGTCTTAGATGACTGGAAACCAACCGAGACAAGAAAATCATGCAGACGTTTGAACCAAGCTCGTGGAGCCTGCTTCAAACCATACAAAGAACACTGAAGATGAAAAATAGAATCAGGTAATGTAGGATCAGAATACCCAAGCGGTTACCGCATACACACCGTCTCAGAAAGACTATCATTCAAAAAAGCATTGTGAATGTCCAGCTGACGCAACGTCCAACCATGCGATAAAGCTAAAAACAACAAAGACGTACCGTAGTAGGTTTCACAACCAAACTGAATGTGTCAAAGAAATCCTCCCTGGGAACCTAGTTGAACCCCTTGGCAACCAGTCGGGCCTTGTAGCGCTCAACAGTCCCATCAGCTTTGCACTTAGTGTGAAACACCCACTTGCAGCCGATCACAGTCATACCCGACTGCACAAGCACTAACGTCCATGTGTGATTATGCATCAAGGCATTATACTCTTGGTCCATAGTCTCACGCCACTCTGAATGACGAACCGCCTGAGAATAACAAGTAGGATCCCCCGAGTCCGAAGAAGCCACCAACGCCTGGAACTGAACATCATTACCACGTGCTATATGCCGAAGAAACATCGTATGCGATCGTGGCTTATGTACTGCAACTCGTCGCCGCATAGGCACTAGGACACGTGCAATGGCACCAATAGAGCCAGTAACAGACAAACCATCAAACATCGTAGGTGCAACAGCGGGGATCAAAGAACTGACACCTCACGGCAACTCATCCACAGTTGGGACAATATCTGGAACTTGCACAGAATTGAAGTATGCAAAGCAAAAGGAAAAACTCTTTCATCGAAGTGAACATGACGACAGATAAAAGTTTTCCTTGTGGTTAGATCTATACAACAGTACCCCCTAAAAGACACAAGATAACCTAAGAAAACACTCAGGGCAGACCGGAAATCCATCTTCTGTTTATTGTACGGGCAAAGGTATGGAAAACAAAGGCAACCGAACACACGAAAGAAATCATAAGATGGTAGCGTTTTAAATAACCGTGCATGAGGACTATCAAAACTCAAAACAGGCGAGGGTAAACGATTGATAAGACACACAGTGGTTTCAAATGCAAAATTCCAATATTTAGCTAGGACCGAGCTATGAGTAAGAAGAGCGAGGCTAGTCTCAACAATGTGACGGTGGCACCACTCTACTCGGCCATTTTGCTCATGCATATAAGCACAAGAACACCTATGCACAACGCCAAGAGAAGAAAAGGTGCAATGAAGTTTTTGATATTCACCCCTAAATCAAATTGAATAGACTTTATGGAACAGGAAAATAAGCGTTATCAAAGATTTTATATATATATATATATATATATATATATATATATATATATATATATATATATATATATATATATATATATATATATATATATATATATATTAGTTTCAAAACTCCCGTTTGACTAACAAATATGCATCTTAAAAAATGTAAATAAATAATAAAAGCACACAATAAATCATTAATCAATTTAAAAAAAAAAAAAAAAAAAAGCATATACCTTACTAGTTATAAATATGTGTGACGTGCACTTGTAAATGTTCAATAATAAAAGTGAAATTATTTTATCAAAATAATAGTAAAATGACAAAGATCTTATAAAATAATAATTGTAAGATGTAACTTGGCATTACATATACACATAAACTTTTATTAAAAAAAAAAAATCGTTGAATTCAATTGACCATTGACATTGTTATTTACAGGTCATGAGTGGTTAATCACTGCATGAAATTTTCTTTGATGTGTTGACTATTTTAGTTGTGTGGCAATGCTACATAATAGCTTAATTAAATAACACAATTCTATGCTATGATAATTGACAAATTAACAATAAATCTATTTTTGTTTACTTTAATATTATATAGAGTAATGTTATATATCTACTTCTCCAAAAAATTTCATTTCTAATCTCCTACCAACATGACATTTTTTTTAATTGAATGATTTAGTTTTTGATAATAAATTAATGATGTCAACCAATTCAGGACCCCCAAATGATTATAAGTCGTGTTAGGAGAGATTTTAGAATGCAATGGAAAATTTTTGAAGAACAAAGCAAAATTTCATACACACACTTATGCATATTAAAAAAAAATTGTGGTCGAGGACGAGGGTGGGGCGATTTCTCCCTAACCCCCTATGTCCCTCGCCCCTATCCGTCGTTAAGTATTTCAGTAATTTATTTTGAATCTTTTTTTTTGATATATTTAAGTTATGTTTGAAAAATGGTTAGAATGGTGTATTGCTTTAAGTATTCTCCAAGAATTTTTGACCTTGTAGTCCAGTGGCATCAAACCCTTCCCGTTATACGGGAGGTGGTGGGTTCGAGCCTCAGTGGAGGCGATGCTGACTATTGTGCTTCAATTGGTTGAGAAAGTAGTTATGAACAAATACTGCATTGTAATAGAGTTAGTAGTATTCAAAAAAAAAAAAAATTTATCCTTTCAATTGCTCCAATCTTATGATGCGCTACAGTTATAATCGCTCCAATCTCATTACTCTTCAAAATATACCCTTAATCATATTTATACACTTAATCATAGTTATTTTACATCACACAAAAAATGTCAAAATTAAAATGATAATGCTATGAGAATTAAAAAAAAAAAATCATCATATATTTGATATTATAGTATATAATTCGTTTTTGATTAATAAATGCATTTATTTTTTAATGTGGGATGGTTCAGTCAATTCATAATAACCAATGGATAAAAAGAATTTTAATTTATTGACACATAAGATTGTAAAGAAAATTATGAACAGATACTACATTGTAACAGAGTTGTTGAAAAAAAAAAAGATTGTAAAGAAAATTTTGATCTCTACACCATTATTCAAATTAAAATTAAAACATCTTAAATGTTGTGAAAACTTCACCAAGATTCTGACTAGTATAAACACAAAATTTCCACTCAACCAACCCCTAAAAAAAATAGACACACCACACACATTATATTGCATGTTACATCAACGTTTACAAAATCTTGACCATCAATTCCCCTCGAAATCAACGGCCAAGATTAATCTCCCATAGTTGTTCCCAACTACCCCAAATTGGAAGTCTCCTCCATTACTTTGGTATCTGTCTTCCTCTTCCATCTTTATACACTTACCTAACAAAATTGGTGTCTGTATTTGCACCACAGCCCTTACCTACCCCTCTACCATGCCACCATTGCCATATTCCTCACCGGCCTCTCTCCCCTTCATCTCCATATATATATATATATATATACATCCCTCATCTTCTCATCTCTCAATCCCTCAATTTTCTCCAAATCCCATTACTCCCCCCAACATTTCTTGAATCATTTCACCACAGTCCCTGAGAACAAAAAAAATGGCCCCTGTAGTCCAAAACGGAGTCCACCAGAAGAAGGAAGCTATGGAGTTTTGCGTGAAAGTGGACCCGTTGAATTGGGGCGCGGCGGCTGAGGCCGTGAAGGGGAGCCACCTGGACGAGGTGAAGCGGATGGTGGCGGAGTTTAGGAAGCCGGTGGTGAAGCTCGGCGGCGAGACGCTGACGGTGGCCCAGGTCGCGGCTATTGCATCCCGCGATAATAATGCCGTCACGGTGGAGCTGTCGGAGGAGGCCCGGCCCGGCGTTAAGGCTAGCAGTGATTGGGTGATGGAGAGTATGGGCAAAGGCACTGATAGCTATGGTGTCACCACCGGCTTCGGCGCCACCTCCCACCGCCGCACCAAGCAGGGCGGCGCTCTTCAGAAGGAGCTCATTAGGTATACATACCAACTTCTATTTATCTATAATTTGCTTCAATTATGACACTAATTACCATTACTAGTTCTTAATTTTCAATTTGAATGAATATTGTTTTAAAATTTCGTCAATTATATCCTTGTAATTAACATAGGACTACGAATTAATGTTTAAGGGATTCAATTTACGAAATTTAAAACAATTGGATTATCAACACTTCGTTCAAATTAAAAATTATAGACTAAATTGATATTGTAAAACAAGGAGGACCAAAACAAGAATTTTTCCTAGTTTTAATTATGAAACAACATCTTAAACAATTTTAAGATTGTCCTAACTTGTTAAAATTATTATGTATGATGTCATAAAATTGAAAACTTATTAATATACACAAATATAAATATTCTCATTAACTGAAGTGAACAAAATTAATTTGATCGGGATGTGGAGATACCGAAATGAACTAAGGGTGAAAATACGATTTTTTTTTGAATTAGTATGATTTTACACATTTTAATTTATATTTAGATAATTATATTTTGGTATCGGTACATTAATTTTTATATTTTTATAAAAATTAGCAGGTGACTATTTTTAAAAAAATACAAAATATATATGCATATACACAATTAACCAAAGTTTTTGAACCACCCACTTATACATAGAGAATAAATGTCAAGGAATTTTTAAGGTATCGACATGTACGAAATATTACACACAGATGCACCAGTCACGTCATGCTAAATTGCTAATCAAGACTTTAGAAATTGTTACAATTTAACATGTAAAATATAAATTATGATTGATAATTATGTTATTAAATAATTTTGTAAGCTAACGGTCATATAGTGTGATGACATTCATCTTATCGTTCTAAAGGGATAGTCATATGTTTGTACTTGGATTATAAAAATTTAGATTTTTTAGGCTAAAAATATTTTCTTTTTTAAAGTTTAAAATAGATACCATATTACTTGAATCATTAATATTTTTAAAAATAAAATTTCTAAAAATAGCAAGTAAATAGGGAGTAAAAACCAAGAAAAATAGTAATTGCCAAAAGAGGAATACTCAAGATTCAAGAATGCGCGATTGGTTTAGGAAATCGAGTCAACGCTCTGCCACGTGGGTTTTGTCTAGTCGTCTGTGGCACATGTTTTCGATCAACATTCAATATTTAGTAGCATAAAAAATAATAATTAATTCCTTAGATTCAACCTTTTGTCTCGTTGGATGCAAGAATTAAATAACAATAATTCATCAACTCTTTAGGTGAAAAGTTTGATCCTCACAAGTCACAAGGAACCATCACTGTGACTCCAATATTCTATTATGTGTATTGTACTCAATCTTAAATTTTGTGTTGGGCAGGTTTTTGAATGCCGGAATCTTTGGAAACGGAGGAGATTCATGTACGCTGCCGCACTCTGCAACCAGGGCCGCCATGCTTGTCAGAATCAACACCCTTCTTCAAGGTTACTCAGGGATAAGGTTTGAGATTTTGGAAGCCATAACCAAATTCCTCAACCACAACATCACCCCATGTCTGCCCCTCCGCGGCACCATCACCGCCTCCGGCGACCTCGTCCCCTTATCCTACATCGCCGGGCTCCTCACCGGCCGCCCCAATTCCAAGGCGGCGGGCCCCAACGGAGAGTCCCTCACCGCAGAACAGGCCTTCCGCGCCGCCGGCGTCGACGGCGGATTCTTCGAGCTGCAGCCCAAAGAAGGGCTGGCGCTCGTCAACGGAACCGCGGTGGGGTCCGGCATGGCGTCCATGGTTCTCTTCGAGGCCAACGTCCTCGCGCTTTTATCGGAGGTTCTCTCCGCAATCTTCGCGGAGGTTATGAACGGAAAGCCGGAATTCACGGACCATTTGACCCACAAGCTGAAGCACCATCCCGGCCAGATCGAAGCGGCGGCGATCATGGAGCATATTTTGGACGGCAGCTCTTACGTCAAATCCGCTGAGAAGCTCCACGAGATTGACCCATTGCAGAAGCCCAAACAGGACCGCTACGCTCTCCGCACGTCTCCCCAATGGCTCGGCCCGCAGATCGAAGTTATCCGGGCCGCCACCAAGATGATCGAGAGGGAGATCAACTCCGTCAACGACAACCCCCTCATCGACGTTTCAAGAAACAAGGCCTTACACGGCGGCAACTTCCAGGGAACCCCAATCGGCGTGTCCATGGACAATGCAAGACTCGCCCTCGCTTCAATCGGAAAATTAATATTCGCGCAGTTCTCCGAGCTCGTTAACGATTATTACAACAACGGCTTACCGTCTAATCTCACCGCCAGCCGGAACCCTAGCCTGGACTATGGATTAAAGGGCGCTGAAATCGCCATGGCTTCCTACTGCTCCGAGCTTCAATTCTTGGCTAATCCCGTGACTAACCATGTCCAGAGCGCAGAACAGCACAACCAGGACGTAAACTCCTTAGGGCTGATCTCGGCGAGGAAGACGGCGGAGGCGGTGGAGGTGCTGAAACTCATGTCGTCGACGTATCTAGTTGGGCTGTGTCAAGCGATTGATCTGAGGCATTTGGAGGAGAACGTGAAGCATGCGGTGAAGAACAGCGTGAGCCAAGTGGCGAAGAGGACTCTCACCACCGGAATCAACGGGGAGCTTCACCCGTCCAGATTCTGCGAGAAGGACTTGCTGCGAGTTGTGGACAGAGAATACGTCTTCGCCTACGCCGACGATCCCTGCAGCGAAACCTACCCATTGCTGCAGAAGCTCCGGCAAGTGCTGGTTGATCACGCCCTGCAAAACGGCGAGAAAGAGAAGGACGAAGGGACCTCCATTTTCCAGAAGATCGCGGCGTTTGAGGACGAACTCAGAGCCGTTTTGCCCAAGGAAGTGGAGGCCGCCAGAGCCGCCGTGGAGAGCGGGAACTGCGCCGTTCCTAACAAGATCAAGGACTGCAGGTCTTACCCGTTGTACAAGTTTGTGAGGGAGGGACTCGGAACGGAACTTCTCACCGGCGAGAAGGTCAGGTCGCCGGGAGAAGAGTGCGATAAGGTGTTCACGGCGTTGTGTGGCGGTGAAATCATTGATCCATTGTTGGAATGCCTCGAAAGCTGGAATGGCGCTCCACTTCCCATTTCTTAGTTAGTGTTTGTGAAGTTCAATAGTTCATTGTTTTTTTTTTTCGGGTGAATTCTTCAAAAATGTGTGTTATTGTAGTATATCGGAGAGGAGTGGTGTGGGTTTTATTAGTTTTAAAATTTTAATGTAAAAGTAGTAATGTCATTCGATGACATTAGTGAGCTAAACATGCAACTTCAAAATCCAAATAAAGTTGTGAATTTCATCCCCATTTTTCCTTTTTTTTTTTTTTTTAATTATTCGATGAAACAAACATATTCACATGAAGGCAAATTATTACATCAATGGGACAACGTCTCATCATGATTGAAGCAATTAATTTTCACATATATTGAGAGCATCCATAGCAATACATATTTGAGAGTTTTTGTCAAAAATAAGAACTCATGGTTGGTTTCTAAACTACTGTGAATGATGATTTTTTTAAATTTATTTCTCCTGTCAGAGCTAAGCTTTGGTGGGCTCCACAATCTGAGAAAGGAAAGCATGAGCTCAACAAGAGAGAAGTGTGTGGTTCACAAAAGATGGTTTTTTTAAAATTTACTAGTATTTTCGCCTGTGCGTTGCACGGAATGAATTCGTTATAATATTTTAAGAATATTTGAATCAATATACAATTATATAAATTATAACATCGAATATTATATAGCGTAATTGATGAAATTTGTTGGATCGATTATGTTTTTCTTTTATATGTTTTCCTTATTTGAATTAGAGCAAATAATTGTCCAATTACCTGTGCGATGCACTGATAAATTTTTTATTATATATTTAGATAAAAAAATAACATTGAACGTGTGCATTTATTTGATTATAAGATTAGTGCAAAAGTATTACTCAATTAATTAAATAATATATAACTTGTTTATCTATAATTATTTTAAAAATATTGATATGTAATATGACTTATGTAATTATATTATTACTAAAATAAATATGGGAAAAATGAAAAATAATTTAATTATAATTATTACAGAGTATAAAAATAAATTCAATGGCATGTTTAGCTTAATTATCATAATAATTATTAGGCAATTATTATTAGTCAATTACACTAATATATGTGCAATTATACTTTTATACATACCTTAAGTATAGTTATTTTCACCATATCGCGTTTAGTTTTTTCTTCCTCCTCAATATTTGAATGAATTAATTGTAATTATTATTAAAAAATCTAACAACACATGTTTAATTATTTTTTTTAAAGTTTAAATAATTTAAAGTTGGGATAAAGTAAAAATAAGCCATCGTACTATTTGGGAAACAATAATTAGGTCATCTTCCAATAACACCCAAATAAGCCATTGAACTTGGTAAAAAAGAACAATTAAGCCACTAAACCCGTAAAAAAGAGCAATTAACATTTTTAACAGGTTAACTTCATATTTACTATTGTTTGGACAGAAATTTCAAAAATATGATTTTATTTTTATTAATAGTAGTATAGATATAGAAGTATAGATAAGTATTCGAATTATTATTATTGGTGTAAATAATAATTAATAAAATATTTTTTCTTATAGAATTACGCAAAATTTGTTTCCATAATTCTCACAATTATAATGGTTTAATTATTCTCGAAATTTGGGAAATAAAATTTTGTAACCAATTAAACTTTATTAATTTTTTACTAATTAATTAATAATATTAGTTTGTGTGGGAAAGTTGAAGGGAATGATTTTACTTTTATTAATAGTATTGATACTTGAATATAAAAACAATATTACCAATTAATAGATATTAGTTAATTTCCATTTTACATTTTCTTACCAAATAAGCTTTATTAATTATTTGACCAATAAAATATTTAATTAATTGATTGCAAAAGTTTGGGCGGGAGAATGAAATAGAATGAAATAGGATGATTGCAATAGTATAGATTTATATTGATAGATTTATAATTAAAAATTTACATTTAGAAATTAAAAATTTAGCGTTTAAATATTGTATAATTAATGTAGTGCATATGTATGTATTTAAAAAATTTCTAAATATTTATGAACACATATTTTGTGAATTTTATAATTTTATTTCCTTAATTATATTTCATATTTTATTGATTATAATTTAATGAAATTGCCAAAAATATTTCCACGGAAGAAATATTATATTTCTCAATGAAGTTAATTATAATAATTATAATTATCAAATATTATGGCAATACCATAATAATTTCATTAACTATATCAATTATAATATTTTTTTCTCTTCTAATATTAAAATATATTACCATAACTTAGCATAATAATTAATAAAATTGCCAAAATTTTGAAATATATTACCATAAAATTACCATAATAGTTACACGAAAAAAATGAAAAATCACCAGAATAATTACCATTAATAAATATTAAAAAATTAAATTAAAAAATATTTATATATTAAAGTAAGTATAATTTATTTTGTGTCAATAATATTACAATGAAAAATGTGAAGAGAATTACAATAAATAATTATTAGGCAATAATATTAATAATTAATTATTAAGGCATGCATGATTTATTTTGTATTAATAATATATAATAAATAATATATAATATTATTAAATCGAAATTATTAAAAATAATGTGTCCACAGTACAAAATAAATTATACTTGCCTTAATAATTAATTATAGTATATTAATATAATTGCCTAATATAAATTTACAATTATAGCTTTGTATAAGAAAAATATAGAAACTTGAATGGTATATACAAGCCTCGAAGTCAACATACTAACTATGAGTTAAATAAAACCCTACAAAATTATCAAAATCACCATCATCATCATCCTCGATCGCATCTCTATGCTCTTCAATAAACTAAATCATTAGGGTTTTGTTACCGAACATCTTCCTCCTCATTTACCTTTTGTTGAAGCAGAGTCTCCTTAAGTATCTTCGAGCTCATACCAAGTGATATAAACTGCAAAAAAATATTGAAGTACAGGGAATATAGTTAGAAAAATGTAGACAATTCATACGGAAAGAACGTAAAGAGATGAATCTAAGCGCTCTACATTGTCTTATACTATTACTGGTGAGATTTGGAAGCTTTTGATCGTTTGATTGATGAGGCAACGAAAATAGAATTCTACTGATGCAAAAAATAAAAAATAAAAAATGATGGGGAAGATACAGGGTGGAGAAGCCCTACTGATTTGGAGAAAGAAATGATGGGGGATGCTACGGATAAATTGGTTGTATTTATATGTGGAAAAAGACTAATTCAAAAGGAAAGTATAATAATTTCCTTATAGATATTTAAATATTAACAATATACATAAATATATACATCAGTTATAGTTTTCGTAATTATATAATTATAATAATTCCTAATTGCCTAACTTACATATATAATTATATATTGATTTGCAGTTATATAGATATATAGGGTATGATTTCTTCTTATTATATACACATATTTAATTGACTTACTATTTTTTATTAATTATATTATTACTAAAAACGAAATAATATGTAATAACTTCAGGCGTTAAGCACTCTGAAATCAAATAAAATGATGCATGATTTTCAGATAAAAAAGTAATGCTACACATTTTACTTTTTGTCCACAAAATATTTTACTATGTATTGTTGTTTTATTTGGTTAAATCACAATCAAATTGGTCAATTTATAATAACAAATGAATATAAAAGAATTTTAACATTTATCACATTTTAAATCAGTTAATAAAAAAAATCAATTAATAAAATATTGGGTTAAAAAAATTCAAGTAACTTTTTCAATCCAAAAAATGAAATTTTCCTATAAGATGTACTAAAAAAGTATTTAGCATAATCAACTAACACGTGTCTAATGTCATTTGATTTTGTATTAAATGTAATAATTATTCACTCCGTTCATTTTATAATCAAATATTCCGTGCAACATGGGTGAAGATAAGACTAAAATATTGAAGGAATTTATTTCCGTTCATTTTATAATCAAATATTCCGTGCAACATGGGTGAAGATAAAACTAAAATATTGAAGGAATTTATTTCAATATTAAATCACATATATATTTATGTTATGTTATTCAAAAATTATATTACAAATATATCACCAAATATATCACATCAATTATATCATCAATTATTCAATCACCAATTAATATTACCATATTATATTACCTTTTTAACATTTTTATTAATTAATAAATCCAATTATTCAATCACCAACATTTAACCATAATAATTTAATAATTAATTAATAAATTAACTAATAAATAGATAAAATAACTTAATTTACCAAAATGCCACTAACTTTGGGCGGGAAACTTTAGAAGGAGGATAATGGTTTTATATATAGATAGATTTCTCCTGCCAGAGCTAAGTTTTGGTGGGCTCCACAATATGAGAAAGGAAAGCATGAGGTCAACAAGAGAGAAGTGTGTGGTTCACAAAAGGCGCGCGGATTTTGATTGCTGCCTTTTTGCTTCTTTTTGGTTTTTTTTTTCTTTTCTGTTTTGCTTCTTTTTGGTTTTTTTTTTTTCTTTTCTGAATTATGTGTCAGATTAAATTTTTCCTTTTTTTCTTTTTCTTTCATTTTTTGCTCTCCTTCTTTTCTCTCATAATCACACCTACAAAAATCTCTCAAAAATTACAAAAAACTCCACTAATAAGGATGCTATGATGACATTGTCTGATCAAAATTTGGGAAGTTTTACTTGTTTAATTATTTATAGATTTTTGAAAAATAAAATATCGAATAATATTGGGAAATTTTTCCCAATTAATAATAACTAGTATGATAATGATTTATTATTAAAACTAATCAACATTTAACGATGGGTGAGACAAGTTGACTATATATGAAAATATACATGTAATACGTTTTAGGAATTCAACAATTAATTATGATTAGAGATAAATTGATTAATTGTTACTTATGAGGGAATATATAATACTTACAAGAAAAAATATGATATTTTTAATCAAAAATGTAATATTATGGATTGAAGAGTTATAAAAAAAAATGTAATATTTATAAGGAACATTATATCTAACAGTCTACAGTTTTGTAAAAGATTTTGCCTTCGGTTTGAACATTCTAAGTCAATTATGTGGTGGAATTGAATATGACAAAAGCATAGATGAGGGCAAACCATAATGCCTATGAGATACAATTGATGTTAATTTCTCAAACTATTATGAAGCCGCAACAACATATTGAATAGTCGAATGACTCAAATATAGTCAAATCCATGCATTTAGGTAAGGAATCCCATTTCAAGAGATATTTTCTTTTGCTATTCATATATACACAATATCAAAGTAATTCTTATTGTCATACCATCATATTTGTAATTCACTACTATTCATTTTACACTCATATAATTTTGAACCGCTCTTTAAGTTGGACCAACAATCATTTATTTATTTATTTTTAAAAGACACAAATCAATGAATGACCTAACTGAAAAGACATATATATATATATATATATATATATATATATATATATATATCTAAACTCAAATGCGACCGCGCCAATAATATATATAAAAAAAATGCATCAATAGTGTTAGAAAAATACACAACAATGGAATGCACAAATGTGTCACAAAGTATACCACACACCAAAAAAAAATGCACCATACTTCCCCACACCTAATATTGGTGCATTTCTGAACAGTGTGTAGTGTTTTTATGCGTACCTAATGGTGCGTTTTGTGGTGATGCGTATCTAATGGTATTTTTTTTGCATTGGTGCATTATTTTATTGTGCATTTCCTAACACTATTAGTTTATGTTTGCATAACTATTGGTGTGTCCGCACTGACCACACGTTAAGACGCGACCGCACTGAAACTAAGGTACAAGTATATCTTCCTGTGCGATACTCACCTTAAGCATTAAAACGCCGCACCTTAAGTACACAAACCACATACCTAAAGTTTTTAAATGGTGCACCTCCAGCTGAGAACACACTACGCACCTTAAGTACACAAACCGCGCACCTTAAATACACAAATCACACACCATAAGAACACAAACCCTAAGGTTTTAAAATGATGCACCTTAAGTTTCAACAACTCAGGCAACTTAAGCATACATATCACACACCTTAAGGATGAAAACAACGCATCTTAAGCTTTAGGTTCACTCACCTTAAGTTTCAACACACACGCGCACCTTAAGCATACAAATCATGCACCTTAAGAAGAAAAATCACGCACCTTAATAAGAAAATTACGCATCTAAAATCACTGCACAACCACACGGGAATTGAATTATATATATATATATATATATATATATATATATATATATATATATATATATATATATATATACATACATACATACATACATACATACATACATACATATACACACACCTGTGGACAAATTCAAACCATTAATTTAGTAGATCTAACGGTTAAAAATAAAGAAAAAAAAAAGGATAGTATCATTTTCATAAATATTACAAATTTCAATTTTTTTTAATATTTATTTATGAAAATAACCTCGCATCTTTTTTACTTGATTTCCTATCCATCAGATCTTGCAGATCAACGATTTAAATTAGTCCACATGTTCTCACCTAGGAATGAGTTCTTATATGAACCGGATTATATATAAAAAAAAAGTTGAACTAAAAAGTAATTTTAGTTAAATAGATCGAAAGTATCCGAAGTTACTAGAAACAAATTATAAACACATCAACATTTTTTTAAAAAAAAAAGTAAATAAAAGAAATCTCTTATACTTTTCCTTCTAATTTAAAAATAACCAACTTTTGTAAACATAAATCGTATTAATAGTAACAATTAACAAATACATCTCTTATGATTTTATTGGGTTTTGATATGGCCTTCAATGATTTGAGGAATAAGGGCCAAATTGGCCACTGAACGTAACGCGAAAATGCAATCAGGCCACCCAACCCAAAAAACGTGCAATTAAGTCACTGAACAGCGCAAATAGCTCCGGATTCACCTGGTAGCCGGTTTCCATCGATCCTTTCCGGTTAATGGCTGACTAGGATGATTAGGTGTCAATTTTGCATTTATTTCCTTTATTCTCCTTTGCTGGCTCAGAGTCCACCGTGCAAATAAACCCCATTCCTTTCCATCCAGATTCACATGCTTAGCGCTTGCAAACCCTCCGTTTTTCTTTGACAAACTGCAGGAGAGGAGCTCCATAGGCGGGTGTGGATTCTTCACTCGTTGTTCATGTTCTTCTATTTCTTTTGTATTTCTCTTCTTCTTACATAAACCCTAGGTGCGAGTGAGGCAGAAACCTAATGGAGTTTTCGAATTCAAGGTCGTCTTCAACTTCTCCAAGAATACCAAATCGCAATTTTACTCTCCAATACGAGCCAAGTTTGTACTGTAAATGTGGGCTGAAATCCCCATTATGCACAGCTCGGGATAGTGGAAGAAAATTTTTTGGATGTCAAAATTGGAAGGTGAGATTCTTTTCTTTTTGTATTAATATGTTGTTTCAGTTTGAATTAGGGTTTTTCGTGATTTTTCAGGGCAATGGATGTGGGTTTTTCGTTTATGTTGAGGATATCATTCAAGGACTTGGAGCTATAGAGTATGAATCTACCAAAAATGATATAATGGACTGCAAAAGGATTGTTGAAAGTTTACGGGATGAATTTTTGGTGGTCCAGCAGAGATTGGGGAGAATTGAAGAAGCAACGAAGAAAATGAATATAAGTGGTCATCATAATTCTGTAAATGTGGTTAAAGTTGTAGGTGTTGGAGTTTTAATAGTTTTAGCTACGATTGTATGGTTTAATGTTAGGTTTATTACTAAACCTGGACTTGATTGTATTTTGTAGATGCATTAATCCCATGGTTTAATGAATATGAATGGTTTTTTAATTGTTTGTGATGTCTTAAGTATAACTGTGTTGATATTTTAATCCCAAAGCATCACTGTAAATGTTGGCTGAAACCATAATGCATCACTGTAAAGGATAAACCAAAACCTTATGAACCATAAAGCATCACTGTAAATGTGGGCTGAAACCAAAACCATAAACCTTAAGCAAGCCATTAACCATCACTGTAAACAACAAATCAAAACCATAAAACAAAACCAAAACCAAAACCATAAACCAAAACCATAAACCATAAACTATAAAACAGAAGTTAACCATAAACCATTCACATTGCATTACTGACAGTATATAGCCAAAATACATTGTTAGGCATTGTAGTGAACACTTCAAAGTTAGGCATTCTAGTGAACACTTCAATTACAAAATACACCATATCATATCAGTTTTCATAGTTAACATCCAAAATAGACTTTCAGAATACACTTGGTGTCCTACTGCTTCTTCTTGGCACTTGCACTTGCATTCCTTCCAACTGATAGCACTTGTTGTCCTCTTCCTCCAGGCTACATAATACAAAAATCTTAATACTTTAGTCTTTATCATAATAACATCTAAAAGTATATCAATTTAAGAACCATAAATCACTTACATTCAATATTTGTGCTCCAGTATTTTGGTTGATGTACACACCAAAACCACCTGCTCTTTTCCTTTGTTTATTTCTCCTAGAAGTTGGGGCAGCAGCAGATGGCATATTACTTGAGGCAGCAACAGAAGCAGAGACAGCAACGGGCGTAGAAGTAGAGGCAGAATCAACAGTAGAGGCAGTAGCTGGCACACCAGTAGCTGGCACAGTACTCTTAGCTGGGCAAACTTTCTTTTGATGACCCTTTTGCTTACAAATTGAACAGGTCATAATTCGACCTTGTCTAGAAATTTTCCCAACGGGGGTTCATTAGGCTCACGGGTTCTCTTTTTTTTTTTGGTCTTCCAGTCATAGGTCTTGGTAAAGGGGCTTTTATTTCTTCACAATTGGTCTTAGGCCAGCTGATCTCACCATTAAGTGGTTGGATAGTGTGACTATAAATCCTTTTGTAAACTTCCTTTGAGTAGCATTCATCAATGAACTCTTCTGGATCTTTTCCTAGATCAAATATGGCACAACATGCATGGGGACATGGTATGCCTGTGAGGTCCCAAGATCTACATGAACATGTCTTTCCCTGTAGCTTCACTTTGAACTGTTGTCTTCCCTTCTTGATCTCATAACCATCATCCCCATTGAAGTCAACATGCCAACCTATTCCTTCAACTATATTATCATTCAGTTTTTTCATAATCCTAGGACCAAAGTTACCAGGCCATTTCTCAACATCTCTTCTGCATCTTGCAATCCTTGTCATGGTAGCTACCCTTATGTCTTCCAACATCTTCACTATTGGCTTGCTCCTTGCCTTAACAATTGTCCCATTAAAGGCCTCACACATGTTGTTGTCAACTGAATCACATTTCACATTAGTTCGCATAAAAGCCTTGCTCCAGAATTTTGCAGGGTACTTTTCCAAATCTTGTTTAGCTAGGGCATCCTTTAATCCAAGTTGCTCCATCATTGCATTGAATTGCTCTGTAGTAGTTGCATTTGCACACATCCAGAAATGTTTTTTCAACACCTTTCCTCTATGTTTCTTGCTCCAGTTTGCATGTATATGTCTTGCACAGTTTCTGTGTTCTACATTAGGCAGAAGCTCCTGGATGACACTCACTAAACCCTACAAATCAGTAACTAAAATCAGTAAAAGTATAACAGTTTCTGTGTTCTTTAAACTGGAATGACTGACCACTTTTAGCTGCAAATCAGTAACTAAAACATAACAGTATAAAAGGCAGTAAAAGTATAACAGTTTCTGTGTTCTTTAAACTGGAATGACTGACCACTTTCAGCTGCAAATCAGTAACTAAAACATAACAGTATAAAAGGCAGTCAAGGTATAACAGTTTCTGTGTTCTATCAACTGGAATGACTAACAATTTTCAGCTGCAAATCAGTAAGTAAAACATAAAAGTATAAAAGGCAGTCAAGGTATAACAGTTTCTGTGTTCTATCAACTGGAATGAGACTAACAATTTTCAGCTGCAAATCAGTAAGTAAAACATAAAAGTATAAATCAGTAAAAGTACCTTTTGTTGATGTGAAATGATTGTCCAATTCCAACTGTTGTTAAGCTCCAGGTCCGTAGTCAATAACTGTAGAAACCATCTCCAAGAATCTGTGTTTTCTATCTCTACTACTGCCCAAGCTATTGGATACATCTGGTTATTTGCATCCCTCCCAACAGCACTTAACAACTCCCCTTTCATCACCCCTTTGAGAAAGCAACCATCCAAACCAATTACAGGTCTGCATCCCTCTAAAAACCCTTTTTTCATTGCATTGAAACAAACATAAAGTCTTTGGAAAGTACAAGGTGCTGTAGGAACTACCCTAGTAGTCTCGATAATAACTCTGCTTCCAGGATTAGAGTCCAAGCATTCTTGAGCATAATCTCTTATTCTCTTGAACTGCTCTGCATACCCAAGGTTAACCCTTTCTAACACTGCTCTTTGTGCCCTTCTCACCATACTGATTGTTATATTAATCTTCAGCTCTGTCTGGATATGATCCCTAAGCTTGGTATGTTGCATTGTTGGGTCTTTTACAATTAAGTCTTCATACTTTTCCTCCAACCATTTCTGAGTTACCATTTTAAGCTTGTATTTGCAGTTGCACCTATGGTCAAGTATGCAGGTTTTAAGTTGGAAACACCTATACATCTCTTCCCAACTACAATGACAAACAAATGGACAGCCCTCAACACATTTTACCCTCACCCTCTTACTCTCATTTTATACAAGTATATATCCCTTTTGAAATGCACTGCATACATGATCATGGCTGTCTTAAACTGTTTGGCATCCTCAAATAGCATCCCCTTTTCCAGCTCAGGGAAATTACATTCAGGATTATAAGATGGTAGCTTGCATTTCTTTCTTGGAGGTGTTACAGTTTGTGTCACTATTTCTTCTTCTGACTCTTCGGTTGGTGGGTCTTCTGAGTCATAATAGTACTCATCATTACATGCCTCACCCTCAACCTCCTTCACTTCACTAGCCTTAGCCTTGGTAGTTTTAACCTTGGCCTTAACCTCAACTCCCTTGCCCTTAGCAGCACCCTCATAAATGTGTGTATTATCCTCTTGTGTAACTCCTCCAAAATCATTCTCAAACTCAGAATCATTGTTGTCTTCATCACCCTCATTCCCTTCATCATCTGAATCCTCATTCCCTTCATCATCTGAATCCTCATTCCCTTCATAACCTGAATTCTCCTTCCCTTCATCACTTGAAGTCTCATTCCCTTCATCACTTGAATACTCATTCACCTCATCACATACACCATGAAAACCCTCAGTTTGTTCCTCACCTACAGTACAATCTCCCTCACCTATTTCCTCATTCACAGCAGTAGTACCCTCAACATTCCCTTCCTCACACCCAGGTAACATATAGCATGGAATTAAATCAGCATCATCTATTCCATGATCCACATATATATCACATGACCTATATTTGATTGCTACTTCAGTCAGATCTAGCACAAATGCATCATTCCACAAAACCCTAAGTTTGTCCAATGGCTCATGGAGTGCCTTATAATAGAGGGTTTCTATTTTTCCATACTGACCTTCTTTTATAAACTTCACTAAGTGTGGGTATGAAAGCAAATCTGGGTCTATATCAACTTCCCAAACATCCCCATTAATGTACTTCAGTTCTGTGTCTTTAACAAAATTCCCCCCATGGTGTATTACTAGTTCTACACTGCACATCACTATGAAAGAACAAACAAACCATTCTCAATATTTAAATTAAAAAATGACTCAGCATCCAATTAAAAAATTACTTAGCAGTAAATATAACACATATATGATATATTCAAGAAGCTACCCACTTTTCTACTTTATTGTTAGGGTTTAGGGACCACTGCACACTGACTCAGCATTCCATTCAACAACTTAACAACTTTTCAACTTTATTATTAGGGTTTAGGGGACCACACTAATTCTGCTGAAGATTACACATAAATAAAGCGAAGCTCCATTAACAATGCACAACAAAAATGACCATAGAAATTTAACCATTCTGTACAATAATGCTTCGAAAAAGACAAGGATGGACCACATAGCATAAAGCACATCAGATATGTCTCTATTTCAGTATACAAACAACATAAAGTGTCTAGCTTTTCCTCAGAAACAACAAAAAAACCACCTAAACCCAACTATATAACAACTCATCAGAAAATCTTACCTCGACTTCGTTCCTTGAAACTGCGAGTGATTGTAAACTCTTCAACGAACGTCGGTGAAAACTCTTCCGTTCAACGAACTTCGGCTCTTCCGTTCAACGAACTAACAACACGGGTACTATCTTCGCTTTTCTGATTGCAGCAACACTAAACAAGGAAATCTTAGATTCTGATTTGCGGGTTTGTTTCGAAGAGGGATTTTGTTTCACATTTGGGGATTTCAATTTGGGTTTAGGATTCGCTAAGGCCAGCAAAGGAGAATAAAAGGCAATTTGGGTTTAGGATTTCAATTTGGGTTTAGGTTTGCAACACTACGTCGTTTTCTTTACACGGTGGACTCTGAGCCAGCAAAGGAGAATAAAAGAAATAAATGCAAAATTGACACCTAATCATCCTAGTCAGCCATTAACCGGAAAGGATCGATGGAAACCGGCTACCAGGTGAATCCGGAGCTATTTGCGCTGTTCAGTGACTTAATTGCACGTTTTTTGGGTTGGGTGGCCTGATTGCATTTTCGCGTTACGTTCAGTGGCCAATTTGGCTCTTATTCCATGATTTGATTATGGTTTGTGTTACTTGAGTTAAATATCAGGTTTTTGTTAGTGATAACCTTACTGAAACTATTATTTTCACTTGGGGTTTGAGGCAAGGTGATCCACGTACTTTCACCTCACCTCTTTATACTTTGTGCAGAAGGATTTTCTCATCTTATTACTAGGATTGTTCATCAAAGCTGTTGGACTAGTTGTAAAATATCTAGTAGAGCTCTGAGTATTTTTCATTTATTTTTGTTGATGACAGTCTGTTGTTTTTCAAAATGGTTGATTATGATGCCATTGCGGTTCTTAATTGCCTTCGGAGGTATGAGGTGGCTAGATGGTGAATTATTCAAAATCTTGCATTATGTTTAGCATAAACAGTTCTAATGTGTACATAACTGATGTTGTAAACAACTCCTAAGGGTTCCCCAAGCTCCAACTATTAGCAGGTACTTGGTTTTTTTCTTGGTATTGGCAGGAACAAAAAGGAAGTTTTTATTTTCATTGAAAATAAACTACGACAGAGAATCTAAGGGTGGGAAAAAAAATCTTTTGAGAGCGGGAAGGAAATTCTATTAAAAAGTGTAACACATGCACTCCCTACATACACTATGAGCCTTTATCATTTACCTATATCTTTCTGTGATGAGCTTTGAGAGGATGTGCAACAAATATTGGTGGGAATCTAGACATACTAATGGTAATGGTTTGCATTGGATGTCCTGGGAACATTTATGTGCCCCGAAAAATTTGGTGGAATGGGTTTTAAGAAGCTCTATCTTTTTTAATGTTGCACTTTTGGCTAAACAATGTTGGAGGCTGTTGACCAAGACTTCTTCTGTTGCTACGAAACTAATGAGGACTCGTTATTTTCCTAACTGAACATTTATGGAAGCTCAAGTTGGATATAATTCAAGTTTCTGTTAGAAATCTATAATACGAGGACAACAGGTAATGAGGGATAGTTGTATACGTAGGATTGGAAATGGCCACTCTACCAAAATCTAGTTTCATCCTTGCTACCCGATCTAGTTAATCCTTTTATTGCTACTGAAAGGTCTTCCCATTATGAAGAAGCAACAGTGGCTAGTTTAATAAATCCATAAACACAGGGTCGGTCCTATCATGTTATAGGCCCGTGACAGAATAAAAACAAGGGCCCTTAATATATGAAGTTAAAAGATTGTATGAGTTAATTGCAAATAATTAAATGATAATTTTGAATTTTTGTATACATATAATTCTTTTATTTAAAAAAAAATATTTTTTAGATTAGTCTTGGAGTAGTGCTCATTCAAACTGTGTGCCTTTTATGAAGTTTAATTATAAATTGATTGAACGTTCGCTAATATATATCTATTAATTGAGATACGTATATCACATGGTTGTAATTCTTAAGTGAATTTAAAATTAATAAACAATTATATATATATATATATATATATATATATATATATATATATATATATATATATTACACATCCCCTCATTTGTCTGAATAATGAAGGAGGAACTTGGGTCGCGTATAAGGAACTTGAGACTCAGTTATGGAAGTTACAAAAGGATTAGAATTCTCATAAGTCATAACTCAGTCTCAGGTTCCTCCTTTATTACTCGTGTTCTAAGAGCATAGATGAGAGGATATCTAATGATGGATATATATAATAGAACTTTCATATGTTATTAGGATATACGATTTTTTACTATGCTACATAAAGTTTACGAAAGAATTTTTACATACAAAAATTTTCAAGTTACTCCCTGGTAAATTTCTCAAAAAAGCAACATGAGAAATTTGACATCTTGTATCTCAACAGTTCTGGTTTGATTACCTTTGTTGCTTACTATTGGGAAATTAGAAACTTTTAGAATAGTGTATTTCACACGTTTAAAGACGGTGATCAAATATTTCATTGTTTGTACTAAGTCTCAAATTCCTTATATGAGACCCACGTTCCTAATAAGTCATACGATGGTTACTAAAATGTTTTTGGAGTTGAAAAACCTTGAAGTAGGAGGTTGAGAAGTGGAAAATAGTGCTGCAAAAGTAGTTTCAATATAAGAAGGGGAATAATATGTGAATTTTTTTACTTTAGCCCTCTAGTAATATGAGGTTTTTGAGTTTTCAGTCAAGTTGATATGGAAACCTAACGTCGGGGACCAAACTCATAATTGAGAGACTTAGTCGGAATTTGGGTATAATTCAAGGATCATAGATTCAAAATTTCCATAAATTAACCAAAATATAGGGCAAAGTTTATAAATCATGAAAAATATAGGACCAAACTAATATTTCAGCTCTCCTGGTTGGAATATTTATGCTTTTGTATAGCATAAAATCAATTGACCGGAAGTTCTTTAAATTTTGGCGAATACTCATAATTCAATCGATTGATCGAAACCGAACGTCGGCGAGAATGGCTTCTCAAATCGCGAGACGAGTACTCCGCCGCGGCTTCTCCGGACGCAGTTCATCGGATGCGTCAGCTAGGGTTTTCCACCGGAGCTTCGCTGCAAGTTCCAATCTGATTCGCGCCACCCTCTTCCCCGGCGACGGCATCGGCCCCGAGATCGCTGAGTCCGTCAAGCAGGTCCGTTTCTTTGCGACTTACACGTCTCTTCTGTGTTTGTTTCCATTTTGCATGAAAGTCATGGATTTTGTTTTTGTTATGATTATTATGGTGGCATGTAACGTGAATTGGGTGAGCTTTTGTTGCTGTAATGATTTGTTCGCTTGTAGGAACAGAATTGTAATTTAGATAGACTAATATGATGAAAATTTGAGAACTGTAGAAGTTTGTACAGCTAAAAGAACTAGGAAGCGTTAGAGTATTTTTGTAAATTTTGTGGGACTTTTGAGGTATTTTTCAATCTTTAGATCCTTATCCTGTTATTTGATATCATATGGTCAAATATTGTTATTGGTATGTAAACAATTGTAGCTAAATGCAGGTATTCAAAGAGGCTGATGTGCCAATTGAATGGGAAGAACACTATGTGGGGAAGGAGGTAGATCCTAGGACCCAGAGTTTTCTGACATGGGAAAGTCTTGAATCAGTGAGAAGAAATAAGATTGGTTTAAAAGGGCCAATGGCCACACCTATTGGAAAAGGTCATCGTTCTTTAAACCTGACCTTGAGGAAAGAGCTCAATCTGTTTGCCAATGTTAGACCTTGTTACAGCCTACCTGGATATAAGACTCGTTATGATGATGTAGACCTTATTACAATTCGTGAGAATACTGAAGGAGAGTACAGTGGTCTGGAACACCAAGTAAGTTTCTTTGCTGGATAAATGTGAATTTATAAGTATACTGTTATATACAATATATCATCCTTTCAGAATTGTGTGTGACTATTGGCTCTGGTTTTAGGTGGTGAGGGGTGTGGTTGAAAGTCTCAAAATCATTACACGTCAAGCAAGTTTGAGGGTTGCAGAATATGCTTTCCACTATGCGCAGACTCATGGAAGAGAAAGAGTTTCAGCCATACACAAAGCCAACATCATGCAAAAAACTGATGGTCTTTTCCTCAAGGTCTTTCTTTATTTCTGATGCTCTTATTTCATTATGCCCTATGTATCTATGAATCATCAGACTGACTTTGAGCATATCCCTTTCAGTGTTGTCGTGAGGTTGCGCAGAAGTACCCTGACATAAAGTATGAGGAAGTTGTCATTGACAATTGCTGTATGATGGTATCTACAGTCACCTTTCTATGGACTTAAATTTTGCACCTGTGCAACCAGATTTCTTAATGAACAAGCTTAGAAGACCAATCTATAGTTATTTTTGGCCATATTACTTTCATTTTGAAGATGTGTAGCTTTACATTCAAATCTTTAGAGGGAAGAAAAGTAATATAGGCAGTAACAAAAACTTTTTCTCTGACCATACAGCTTGTGAAAAATCCATCACTTTTTGATGTATTGGTGATGCCCAATCTTTATGGTGACATTATCAGTGACCTCTGTGCTGGTTTAATTGGAGGTTTGGGCCTAACACCAAGGTATTTTCTTTTCCCCTTGGAAATTTTCCTTGTGAGGTTGATTTTGTCCTATGCCATTAACCACATAATATTCCTGTACAGCTGCAATATTGGTGAGGGTGGCATTGCTCTTGCTGAGGCTGTGCATGGTTCAGCACCTGATATTGCTGGAAAGGTTTGCATTAATACTATTGGATTTAGATTCTCTGGATTTCCAGCCTGTTGCTATTATTTTAGAAGTCCTATTTTTCACACATGCTTATTGAAGTCAATATAAACTATGTTTTATAAGCTGGAGTTTCAAATTTGTTTGATGATAACAGAGTACTTTTCTCCCCGTTATACCTGATTTAGATATTGGATCTAGTGAATTTACTTACAACATGTTTGGTTCATGGAATGGATTTTGGGGAAATATGAGTGTTATTCCCCCCGGAATATCCCATTTCCAAGAATGCTATTCTTGTCCCATTTCCAAAAATGCTATTCTTGAGAATAAAAAGTCAACACAAACAATGGAATAAGTCTATTATGATGAATGTTATTCCATCCCTAACCTATTCCGTGAACCAAACATGATGTTATTGAGTGATATTCTCATATTCGATAAATTTTAGACTAATTACACTGGTGAAAACAATTCTTCTGCCCCCCCCCCCCCCCCCCCC
>CP025649.1:9451988-9485532 GCA_003576665.1 Ipomoea trifida | reverse complement strand
CCCCCCCCCATACCTTTGGCCATCTCCATTGTCTTGTGGGACTAGGACATTGCAACCAAGACTGAAATTTTATTTGGTAATGATAAAATGTGATTATTGTGTGATGGAATTTAAAGAACAAACCTTTTGTTGCATTGATGATTTACCATGTCATTATATCATTGATTGTGAAAGGCCTCTGCTTTTGAGTTTTGAGTTTGTTGATGCCTAATGACTCCCCAAACTTATAATTTTGCTTTACTTTTTCTCCCTACCCTAATAACCATATTTGACATTTTATGCATCTTTCAGAACATGGCAAATCCAACTGCTTTGCTTTTGAGTTCTGTTATGATGTTGAGACATCTAAATCTGCATGACAAAGCCGACCGCATCCAGAATGCTATCCTGACCACAATTGCCGAAGGGAAGTTTAGAACTGGTGACCTCGGTGGAAGCTCATCAACAACCGAATTTACAAATGCAATATGTGATCATCTTTGAACGACATTGCAGCGCACCCATTTGATGTTCTATCCGGGAGGTTCATTCTTGCTCTTTCAGATAGGGAATTTAAACTGTTTTAAGCTGTTCTTGGAAGACAACCAATTAATTTCAGGATTTCCAATTATATCCTGTTCCTGCCAAATTTATTTACAGCATGGAGAAATAAAAAGTTTTGCCCTTTAACAGAACCTACTTGAATGTAGAGCACTAGATTTTGTTCAGTAAGGTTGCATTGCAGGGAGGAGCCATTCTCTCATACTGAAATTCTGTGTACTTATTTGATTTGGTACTTCCTCATTTTTCTTGTTTAATAAAAGTATATTTACATTTGGCTTAATTTCAGAGCATAATATATTTATTTATGAAGATAAAAATTCACATTTTTACCTCTAGTGGATTGTTTACTACTTTCTCTATTCCATATTGAATGTTATTTTTATTTGAGTTTATTACCAAAATAGTCCCTCGACTATTGTGAAATTACCAATTTAGTCCTTGACAATTTTTTGTGCCCAATTAAGTCCCTCGACTTTGAAAATTTTAACCAATTTGGTCCTCCGTATATTTTGATGTTAAACATCCGTTAAAATTGGGACTAAATTGGTAATTTTGCTATAATTAAGGGACCAAATTGGTAATTTTACTATAGTCAAGGGATCATTTCAGTGAAAAATTAATTACCAATTTAGTCCCTTGACTATAAAAAAATTACCAATTTGGTCCCTTGATTATAGCAAAATTACCAATTTGGTCCCGATTTAACGGATGTTTAACGACAAAATAAACGGAGGATCAAATTAGTTAAAATTTTCAAAGTCGATGGACTATTTTGGTAATAAACTCTTTTTATTTTTATTAGGAAAAACAAATGATACTTTCAGTACTTTGTGTCTGTCGTGTAAATTTAATTTTTCAATTATTAGTGAGGTAATTTTTATTTATTTTTTTGAAGATCAATTAGTGAGGTAAATTTAGTCTCTGTAATTTGGACAAAAACCGTTCTCTAGCATTAGGAAAAATATTAAATTTTACTACATTTACCACTTACAACAAAGTCCCTTGTTATGCTACAAGGTGGACTTAGATCTATATTCATAATTTTAAAATTCTATATTCATAATTTTTGAACTCTATATTCATTAATTACAAAATATTATGTTCATAATTTTAGATCTCTATGTTCACAATTTCAGAATTCTATATTCACAATTTCATAACTCTATATTCACAATTTCATAACCCTATATTCAATAGTATAACACAATTTTTTTAATTTTTATAACAAAATTGTGAATATTAAGTAATGTAATTTTGTATATTGAGATTTAAAATTATGAATATAAAGCTCTAAAATTGTGAACAAAATTGGAAACTTAGAGTTTTTAAATTGTAAATATGGATCAAGGTCTACCGTACAAGATGGACTCGAGTCCATAGCATAATTTGCCAAGAAAGTCACTCACTACAAAGTCACTCCATAATATGATAAGTTTTAATATTTTTTTTTTAAAAAATTCTTTAATATTTAAAATGTAACCTATTAGAACTTGTCAAAGTAAGAGAGTGACTATTTAGTGAGTGGTAGATGTAGTGTATCTAACACTGTTCTTCTTCTTCTTCTTCTTTTTTGTTTTTTGTTTTTTTTGTTTTTTTTTTGTTTTTCATTTAAAAGTTAAATTAACATTTTGTTGTACTATTTTCTTTTGTAAAATTTAAATGTAATTTTTATAATATAAAAATTTGAGGTGCAAATATCTCAAGTTATTTTTATTAATTAAATTAGACACATAATTTTAAAAATTTAAAATTAGTAATAACAATTTTTTTTTTTTGTATATTGTTGTCATTTTTGTTTTATAGTAGTAGTTACTTTGTATGATACTATTTTTGAATGAAAAGAGAATTCACAATTATTACTAGTGAGTATGCATTGAGGGAACTTTTAGGGGTTCGATTGAGAGAGTGTTGATCAGAAATTAAACTCGTGATCTTTTGATACGAGAATAATATTTCACTCTTTGGTACGATAATTGTGATCCATTATTTTATCATCCTTTTGGAGCAATTATGATATTTTTTTTATTATATTATTGTTTGATCAAATTAGCTTGAAAAAAAAAATTATTGTTAGCATTGCGCCGCCTAATTATTTCTAAAAAATATTTTTACAAAATATCATGTTTCCCATTAATATACAAACCAGTTTCAAAATTTTTTTTATCTGAAAAAATGCATTGCTCTAAATGGAAACACTCAAAAATCAAAAGTTAACAAATACCATAACCGACAGTACCAGAATGACAACTTGGCATTTTACCTACCAACTATCCAATTTTTTTGAATACAACTGACCCTATTACATTGTAGTATCTGTTCATCTATACTTTTCTCAACCTGTTGGAGCACAAAGAGTCAATTTCGAGATCTCCACCACTGAGACTCGAACTCATGACCTCCCATCTAAGGGTGGCCACTACATGCCAATTGAGCACAAGGTGCTTGGCACCAACTATCCAATTAATCTTTCGTTTTTTTTTTTTTTTTTTTGAAAACTCCAATTAATCAATTATTCTCCAATATTTTAAACCTCCTTAAAAAGGCTGAAGGGGTTGGACGTTTGGTAAGTGATTATGACTAGTAACATATTGAAGCAAATTTATTGAAAAAATATAATAATAATATTGCACGTAATAATATTGACTGTAAATTCCTGCTGAACTAGTTTCATGAAGTGAAGATCATCCATACTTTTCGGGAGGGTAACCAGTGTGCGGATTTCTTAGCTAATCTTGGTCAACCCTCCCTGCATGGCTTGACTATCTTGGAGCACCCCCCAGATGACTTGGTTATCCTCCTCCAGCGTGATGTTGCTGGTGTGGCGACTTGTAGGCGTCGCTAATCTTTGGGACCCTGGGTCCCTCCATTCTACAAAAAAAAAATGGAGTATATGATATATTTTAGGCAGAAGAGTCAAATAGGTTCATCTACTACCCGGAAGTGTTCAATACCCACCTTCATCTAATTTATAAGTTAATTGGACACACTTACCTTTTAAATTCGTTCGATAAGCCTATTTCGCAAGTTACCATCCGGTTGGCGATACGCATTGTTGACCTGGAAATGGAAATAATAGCAATATATTCCAGGTCAGTAAATATAAGGAGCAAACCGTAGCCCTTCATCAAACTTAGATCACCCTCCCTTCGCCATTGATTCGTTATCTGATAATTGTCATCGACACAATCTCCATCCAACTCACGATTCGCCATTTGTCGCCCGGGGTTCGTAAACACAGCGCCTACATCTTCTTGGGTATAATGTCGTCATCTTCTGCTTCATCTAGTGTGCAGACCAACTTCGATTATGAGCTTCTTATATAGCCGGCATTAAGTATGGATTAGTGCGAGCCCAAGTGTTATTGTTCTCCTTGAGCATTCTCCATCCTAGTTTAGCCAGTAGCGCCATGTTCATGCTACGCATGGATTTGATCCCTAGTCCGCCTTCCCCTTTAGGTTGCGTGATCGTGTTCCACTTCACTAAGCTAGTCTTCCTTTTCGTGCCATCACCTCCCCATAGGAAACTCCTCGTGGTCTTGTCTATTGAATCGCACACTCCTTCCGGGATGAGCATAGTTTGCATGGTGTAGGAGGGGATTGCGTTGAGGATAGACTGTACCAGTACTTGTCTTCCTGCCAAGCTGAGGTAGCGAGTCTTCCATCTCTCTAATATGCAGTAGACTCTGTCCAAAATGCTTTTGCAGTGATCCTTTGTTATCCTCCCATAGAGCGAAGGTACCCCCAGGTATCTACCTAAGTCCGAGGTCATTGGGATGCCGGCCATATCTGCTAGCTTCTTCGCTTTCTCCCTGCACACATTATTAGAAAAAAAATATATTACACTTTAATTTATTTTGGGTATAATGTCGTCATCTTCTGCTTCATCTAGTGTGCAGACCAACTTATACAGAGGACAAATAAGTATGGATTTATTATTGTTATACATGGCACCTTGGCTTCGCTTTGGTGATGATGTGCCCAAAGCGCTCTATACAGAGGACAAATAAATATGGCGAGATGGCGTCTCCCTGCCTAACTCCTCTCTCCGGTTTAAATCTTTCAATATTCCTTCCTTCTCAGAGAATTGACATTCCCGCAGTTTCCACGCAGCTCATTATATTTCTAATATAATTATTGTTCAGACCAATTTCCTTAAGTGTGGACCAAATAAACCTCTAATCTAGCCGATCGTACGCTTTCTCCAGATCAATCTTTAGCACCATGCAACCAGTGCTGCCTCTCTCGGTCCTTATAGTGTGTAGGATTTCCTGGTAGATAACAATGTTATCTGTGATTTGCCTGTCTGCCACGAAGCTGCTTTGATTCGGGCTCACAAGGTCCGTCATTACACCCTTTAGTCTGTTCGTCATGACCTTAGTAACCAGTTTGTATGCAACATTGCACAAACTGATCGGCCTTAACTGGTTAACCCTTTCCGAGTTCTCTACTTTGGGAATGAGAACCAGGTTAGTTTCATTAAGGCCTTTCGGGAGGATTCCCTCTATGAAGAACCTTTCGACCAACTTGTACAAATATTCCCCTACAATATTCCAATTTTTTGGTAAAACATGGCATGAAATCCATCGGGTCCCGGTGCTTTGAGCGGTGCCATGACCATCATAGCTTCTTCAACCTCGTCTTTAGTGATCCCTCTGTTCACCAGGTTCCACTTCCCGTCGTCGATCCTAGGAAAAAACCCACTCAATTCGTCAACTTCAACAGTCACATCCTCCTTAGTGTATAGCTGTTTGTAGTATTTCTAGACCATACTTTCTAGCTGCTTCATGTCATGAACCCAGGTATCATCACTGTTTTTGAGCCCATGAATTTTCCCTCTTGTGTGCCTGACCATGGTTGTAGCATGGTAGAATTTGGTGTTAAGATCTCCCGAAAGGATCCATTCCTCTTTTGATTTTTGAAACCATTTGAGCTCCTCTTGGTGGAGGACTTTTTCGAGTTCCGCACGAATTTTCCTCTCAAGCTTAAGAAGCCCATTGTGCAGATGGCTATCCATTTTCCTTTGAATTCCTTCAATCCGTGCCATAAAGTTCTGTTTTTTCCTTTCAATATTGCCGAATTCCTCTTTGCTCCACTTAACGCAGCTGGTCCACATTCTCAAGAGATTATCCAAGATCGGTTTATTTCTATCCGAGCGCTACTTTACCATATTTTGGAAGCCCGGGTGTCTGCTCCATGTTGCTTGGAAGTGGAAGGTAAAACTCCTGTGATTATCGGTCGTGTTCCCAAGTTCGATAAGCAGCGGGGAATGGTCCGAACACACCCTTGGCAAGTGAAACACCTTAGTATTTGGATACTTGGTTATCCAATCCAGATTGCAGAGTGCTCGGTCAAGTCTTGCTCTAGTAAAAGTTGAACTATCTCTTCCTCTCATCGATGTGTACCTGGCACCAACAAAACCCATATCAATTAATCATTCTTTAAAAATCCAATGGCTCATACCTGCACATCTGTGGTTGTGGAAATTGTCCTTGTTGCTAACGTCTTCCATGCGTGTCATGGCGTTGTAATCCCCCACCGTGATCCATTCTTCGTTTAAGGGGAGTTTATCTTTAGACAAATTCTCCCACAATTTGTTTCTAAGGTAGTGCGATGGATTGTCATACACAAACGGCACCAATTGCACCTTTTCGTTACCCTTGCTGACTCTTGTTAACAATAATTGGGGGTTAGTGGCGAGAACTTCCACTTCAATATTCTTTCTCCACATGAGCTAGATGCCCCCACTGAACCCAACCACTTCCACTCTAATCCAATCATCAAAACCAAAATTCTTGCATGCCTTATCCGCAGTACAACCCGAGATCCTTAGTTCTAAAAGGCCAACCAAATCGGCCTTTACTTTGTTAACCAACAGTAAGAGAGCACGCCTAAACCCATAGGACGTAGCCCTCCTGGCAGTTCCAGCTAACAATCTTCATAAAAAACGCACCAAAAAGGAGAAAACAAAAAACAACAGCAAACCCGCACAGCGACAGGAGCTCACAGAACACCTCCACCAATACCAGTCGAAGACTGGCCAACAATAAACAACCACATCAGTCATAGGGTCTTCCAAGTCCCCTGTGCCTATCATTGTACCACCATCCGGCGGGTCCTAATGGTGATCCCCTGTCTCGGTCCGGTCATGGAAGACTTCAGTTTTGCTGCCTTCCTCGTCTATCATAGTTTTCTCCACCCGGGTTCCTTTGTCATAGCCTCGAACTACCGTGTGACTATTTGTTTCTGCTGCTTGATTTGTCTGCTTCTTGTTCCTATCCGTGCTCTTACTCCTTTCCTTTGTTTTGTGCACAGTCTGTCTTCCCTTAGCATTCTCTCTCCTTAGCATTCTCTCTGTTATGCACCGACTTATCATTTAGGAGTTGGGCTTCTGTGGTCTGTGTTTGTGGTCTCTTGCCTTTTCCTGAAAGAATAGCACCCATTAGGCCATCCGGCCTTTCCATCATGGTATATTCTTCTTGGGCCTCCTCCTCAGTATCTTCTTCTAAATTTTCAAGGCCTCGTATCTCGAATTATTCCAAATTGTAAAGCCTTCCTTATTGAACTTGTTTGTACTGCTTCCCTGATTGCCTCTAGACTTGCCTTTCGAACTTTCATTCTTTCCTCCCATATTCCTTCCATTATTTCTCCTAGGATCTCCCTTATTTTGGTAATTTCTTGGCTTTCTCATCGCAATCATCTAACTGTCGTATTTATCTCCCAACAGTATATTAGTTCCTTGATTTTCCGCTCTAACTTCGCCACCTTTCCATGTAGGACCTTGCCTCTTTTCCATCGTGGAGTTGGCGGCGTTCGCCGTGGGGTTGTCATTGTTCTCCGGTGCTCCGCCATATGCTTCCGGTGCCTTGCCTTCTGTCTGTTTCTCTGCCAATTTACACCCTTCTTTCCACTGTCCCACCATACCACACTTGAAGCATACAAGGTGGAGGCCTTCATACTCGATGGTTCTCATTTTATTTCTAAGTGTAAACCTTGCAAGAAACGGCTTTGTGATATCAACCTCCACGCACACTCTCGCGAAGAGGCCCCTGGAAGCCATACTTGTCGCAGGGTCGACTTTCATTGCTTTCCCAATCATATCACCGACCCTCATCAGGAATTCGTAGTCATAATACTCAATTGAGAGACATGGGAAACGCGCCCAGACGAGCAGCCTTTGAGTTTCATCGCGCATCGGATCAAAGTCCGGCTCCCAGTCTTTAACCGCGAGACACTGTCCATGGCCCTTCGGATCTTGCTTGCTCGTAATCAGCCACCGAAGCAAATCGAACCAGGAAGTATCCATTTTGTATAGCTATGAGGTCCATCCCGGACTTGGGATTCCATACTGTCCTTAGACATCTTAAAAGATAGTTATACCCAACAATTTTCCCCAACACTTTTACGATCAATGTATTCTCCCATTGTTTCCTCATCCTTCTCTTTTCCTCTCTTTTGTTAACTTGACCACCGTACAGTCTGGGTCTTTGTCTTCTTGTTCCCCGGCTTCATCATTCGAGACATCGTTAGTGACAACCTCCTTGTGCCTCATCCCTGTCAGGGCTCTCTTGAATGAGATCGCCGGGCCCTTCACATACTTGTTATTTTGATCGACCTGCTCCTTACCAGTTTTGCTTTCGTTAGGCATCGAGTTGGCAGGATCTTCCTCTTCCATATCCATCGGATCATTATCCCTCTCAAATAGACCTCTTTTCGTTGTCTTCTTACTGCGTTGGAGGAGGTCAGCCTCCTCCGCCGAGACTCCGGCCGGCATTTGGTTTTTCGATAAGCTAGAGAGCATTTTAACTATGTCAAAGTTTTTCCAAATTAAATATACTTTAAAATTGTATTTATAATTTTATTAGAGTAAGATGTATATAAAAAAAATAATATATTTTTCAATAGCAAATTTGGTGCAGTAAAAAATTCTGTCCTTCCAAGACTGGGAGTCTGCATCTCACCAACCCTTCACCAACCCAAGCCCACTTGCGATGACTTCCGAAAGTATATATATATGCTCACACTCACAAACTAGCATCATTCATTCCTTCAGTTGCTTCTGAAAGCGTTTTCATTTGCACTCCTTGCAAGATTTGAAGCGTTTGCAGCAACAAGGGAATGGCGTGCGAGGGAATTCTTTTGGGGATGGGAAATCCACTCCTCGATATTTCTGCTGTCGTCGACAATGATTTCTTGAACAAGTACGCACCTTTGCCATTTCATTGATGCCCAGATCTTTAGATTTCCAAGTTCCTATTTTTTTCGCGTTTGTTTTTATTTTCAATCCACATTGGCAAAAATCTCGTAGCTTTTGTTTCTTTCATTGGACTGGTGGACTGTGTAATGGGTTGTTTGAGATCCTAGATCTGGCTGAATTTCAAGATCCTTGAATTTAGCGTGTGTTTGGTGCTTGATTTGTTTGATCTTTGATCTTGTTGTTGATCTGAATTGATGTAGCACATTGATGTGGGTATTTCTGTTTATGGCAATGACCTTTTCTTTTAACTAATAGGTACGATGTCAAGGTGAACAATGCAATTCTTGCCGATGAAAAACACTTGCCTATGTAAGTTTTGCCTAAATATGTTGTTGGACTGTGGAGAATACTCTGTGATGATTGTTTTGGTAGTTCAATTGATGCTGAAAGTCTTGTTTGTTTGTTTGTTTGTTATCAGGTATGAAGAAATGACATCTAAGTATACTGTTGAGTATATTGCTGGAGGTACTGTCCTTGGAACTTGAAAGTCTTGAGAACTTGTCTGTCAAATTCTTCTTTTTAATGATGTTTGTTGGGTTTTGGTTACATGGTTGTTTGCTAATTTTGTGTCACAGGTGCAACTCAAAATTCAATCAGAGTTGCTCAGGTATCATACTATTATTGGCTTAAATAAGATTTACATAACTGGATGATGGTTTAGTAAGAGCATAAAAACAACTTTTGTCTTGCATTTGCAGTGGATGCTTCAAAAACCGGGTGCCACCAGTTACATGGGTTGCATTGGAAAGGACAAGTTCGGGGAGGAAATGAAGAAAAATGCAAAAGACGCTGGTGTTAATGTAACTTTTGCCTCCGCTGCTTTTTATTTGGTCTCCTAATAATCATATTTGTTAGGAGTTAGGACAAGTGCTTACCACTACACCCAAAGCTATAGCTAGTAGCGAATTTATTCCTTCGGTAAAGGCCACACATTTTCTAGCCTCGGTGCTGGACTTGGCCTTTGGCCTTTTAAGCCCTTTACTGGCCTTCGCCCAACGATCCCCGGCCACTGGGTGCTGGACTGGCCTTTGGCCTTTTAAGCCCTTTACCGGCCCCTGCCAAACAAGGCAGATCCCCAGCTACCGGGTGCTAGATTTGGCCTTTACTGGCCTCCACCCAACAATATTTTTGTTGCTTCAATAGTTGCGTTTTTGCTATATGTTGTTTCGGTTTTATGTAATTGGTTACTAAGATTATGCCTATTCCTTTCTTTAACATTATGGCATGTTTAGGTTCACTATTACGAGCATGAGACTACACCAACCGGTACTTGTGCTGTTTGTGTGCTCGATGGTGAAAGGTGAGTCTGAATGTCTGATGCTTTGCTTTGTCTTTAGAAATTCTTGTGTGTGCACAAATATGACCATGAAAATCCTTAGGCATAATATAGATTAATTAGTAAAGAGAGTTAATTAAAATTGGGATCTGTAGAGAAAATGTTTGTTAGCAAACAGTGATTCTTCGATGCTCTAAGTCCTAATGGCCTGTGCTTGTGCAAAAACTTATCTTGTTTTTTCAAATTGGTAATGACAATAACACAAAACAAACTTTTTTAAAGAAAGGGCAACACGGAAAAGGACGCAACTCTTCTTAATGTACAGTTTAGGAATACTTTCAAACTTCTCGACATGCATTATTTGCCTAACGGGATTATGGAAAAACTAACTCTGCAGGTCACTCATTGCCAACTTGTCGGCTGCAAATTGCTACAAGTCTGAACATTTGAAAAAACCAGAAAATTGGGCGTTGGGTATGCTTCATTTCTTATAAGGAGTAACTTATATTATGTCCCAAGTTCTAAATTCTTTTACTTTAACCTACCATTTATTTTTGCATATAGTTGAGAAGGCCAAGTACATCTACATTGCTGGATTTTTCCTCACTGTTTCCCCAGAATCCATTCAGCTTGTTGCTGAGCATGCAGCTGCCAACAAGAAGGTATGATTCTGTACGCGAATCAGGTGAAATTATTTCTGATTTTGTTCTTCTAAGGCTGTTTCTGAGCGAAAAACGTTGGTATTTTCTTAATTGTAGGTGTTCATGATGAACCTTTCTGCTCCATTCATTTGTGAGTTTTTCAGGGAAGTCCAAGAGAAGGCTTTGCCGTAAGCACTATACTGTATAATTTTAAATAGTAATTCAATAATTGATAACAGACATTGATTCACGGTTGCCATTTTTGCTGTTTAGGTATGTGGACTACATCTTTGGAAATGAGACAGAAGCAAGAACCTTCTCAAAAGTTCATGGTTGGGAGGTAATATTTGTTTTGCATTTTATATTTCCTACTATTTAATAATGGTGTTTTAATCATTTTATATTACACTTACACCTAATTATATTGCTTTTGTGAACCAGACCGATAATGTTGAAGAAATAGCTTTGAAAATCTCCCAGTGGCCTAAGGCATCGGGAACACACAAGAGAATCACTGTTATTACTCAGGGCGCCGATCCTGTTGTTGTAGCTGAGGACGGGAAAGTACAGTTGTATCCTGTGATAATGTTGCCGAAAGAGAAACTTGTTGACACTAATGGTGCAGGTATGCTGTCTATGTGATTTCTACCACTTATAAGTTATAGAACTAGTTTTTAACACGAGGCCGCTTGAACCCAAAGTCACGAGTTCGAATCTTGTGATATAGTTGCCACAAGAGGAACTTGTTGACACTAATGGGGCGGCAGGTATGTGGTATCTACATGACTTCTACCACTTATAACTAGTTTAACACGAGCCTTCCTAAACCCAAAGTCATGAGTTCAAATCCTGTGATAAAGTTGCCAAAAGAGGAACTCGTTGTTGGCACTAATGGGGCAGGTATGTGGTGGTCTATGCGACTTCTACCACTTGTAACTAGTTTAACACGAGCCTTCCTAAACCCAAGGGCGCGAGTTTGAATCCTGTGATATAGAGTTGCCACAAGAGAAACTCGTTGACACTAATGGGGCGGCAGGTATGTGGTCTATGTGGCTTGTACCACTTGTAACTAGTTTAACACGAGCCTTCCTAAACCCAAAGTCATGAGTTCAAATCCGGTGATAAAGTTGCCAAAAGCGGAACTCGTTGATAAGTTATAACTAGTTTAACACAAGCCCTCCTAAACCCGAAGTAATGACTTCTTCAAGTCCTCCAACCCCCAACAATGTACTGTATAAGGGCATTGATCAAGCAAGCACAAAATCTTTTATGTTGCTTTTCATTAAACTGCATATGTAATTGAGGCAATATTCTACTCCGTTGACACTTAATAATCTGTAAACTTTGTCAGGTGATGCATTTGTCGGGGGATTCCTCTCACAGTTGGTCCAGGAAAAACCGATTGCAGAGTGCGTTAGAGCAGGTTGCTATGGAGCAAACGTGATCATCCAGAGGCCTGGCTGCACATACCCCGAGAAGCCAGACTTCCAGTAAGGCATTCACTCCGCCATCCCGGCTGGCTTTCCTTAATTGTTTGGGAAGATGATGATTCTTTGTGCTACTTCTGCACTTCCATTGAGACTAATATTATAGAAGTTGCTCTTCCATTGCAAGGGATTTTCATTGCTCCTGCTCTGCTGTTTTTCTTATTTTCTTCCAAACAAACAATCAACCGTTCAATAAGCTAGAGGAATGTATGCTTAATGTTCAATGGTGATGGTCATATATTTTGGATTTACATTTATTTTGGTCCATTATTTTCTACATTGACGACTTCTACACCTAATTTTCCTCTTCTACTGTTTGAACATTATTACATGATAATAACGTTGTTTTCAAGGCTATCTGTACCAAGTGGGAATTAGGAAAATTTGCATTTCGTAAAAAATCTTAAGGGTTTTGATCTATTCTTTACAACTCTTTTAACAAATTAGAAACCGGTTTTTGACGGTATTTTTTGAGGAAGTATAAGTAATTCCATAACCGCTATTGTTATTTTCTTAATTATGGAAGGAAGGTTACAATATGATTTTTAAATAAGATATAATTTCCACGATTTTAATCATCTCCTATAAATACCACAGTGATGGGTAGATGGTTTAAGCGTTATGAAATTCTTGTTTTATACTCCTAATTATCATTGCTAATTCTCTCTCAAAAACGTCAGCCCACACAAACCTAAAATATTATGTGTTTATTTTATCATAGGAGATTGGCGCTGCAATCCTCCTAACACCTTCTAGAGGTAGCGAATTTTTCTTGATTTCGTGCTTCTAACCTTGGGATTAATATTCTCAACAATATTAAATCTTGTTATTTTATTTTTAATCTAAAAACATAATAAGTCTCAATTCAAGGTTATATTCTTGGTTTATGTCCATTTTTTTTATGTTAAATATTTTATACATTACGCTATAAGAGTTGTACTATATAATTTTTGGACAAAAGTATGCCTACCGTTATAACTTCTATTATCTTTTCGCATTATTATTACCATACACAATATCTTTTTTTATATGAGCAAATTGTCATTTTGGTAAACTGACTATATAGGGGTCATGTTAATTGCAGTCCACAACTTTCAGAACTGTTAATTTCGTACCATAACTATTCAATTTTTATCAATTTCGGTCACTCCGGCCAAATGTCGTTGGAAAGTCCTAAATCCTAAAATAACAAGGGTATTTTGGTCATTTCACATTCTTGTCTTCTTCTCCGGCGACCTCCCACTTTTCCGTTTTTCTTGCATTTTTCCGGTGACACCTTCGCGATGAACAGAGCAGCAGACGTCGGAGTCACAAAACAAAAAGAAAATGTTGTCCGTTTTGAAACTGCAGGCAAAGAAAACAACATAGATATTCTGTACGAAACAATAATTCGACAAAATCCAAACATCCTCAAATTCTTTGAGGACACTCCATCTGTAGAGGCAACACCATTTTCGTGGCGGAAATGATGAGCTTAATGCCATCTTTTTCTAGGAAGCTAAATTGTGAGGGCCTAAGCCCATTACACCTGGCTCTGCAAAACAGACATCTCGAAACCACAAGGGAGATGATAGAGTTGGAGGGCATCAGACATCTCGAAACCACAACGGCGGTGTTCATCGCAAAACAGACATCTCGCCCTAAGCCCATTGCACCTTGGTCCCCGTTATCGGTAACGGCGGGGAACACCGCCGTCTATTGCTTTGTTCAACGCGAAGGCGTCGCCGGAAAAATGCAAGAAAAGTGGGACCGGAGGAGAAGACAAGAATGTGAAATGACCAAAATACCCTTGTTATTTTAGGGTTTAGGACTTTCCGGCAACATTTGGCCGGTAATTTGGCCGGAGTGACCGAAATTGACACAAATTGAATAGTTATGGTACGAAATTAACAGTTTTGAAAGTCGTGGACTGCAATTAATAGGACCCTTATAGTCAGTGGACCAAAATGACAATTTGCTCTTTTTATATTCTTCAACTGTAATAATGTATGTAAACATATTATTATGAGAAATAAGTTTTTTTTTAAAAAAATGAATTTCATTAGATTTTAATTAAATGTTACCATAATTATATTTAGAATTATCTTTAATAATATTAATCATACCATAATTGTTACTAACATTATCAATTATACTTTTAATATAATATGAATTCTATAACTATAATTTTTTTTTTTAAAAAAAAAGTTATATACTATTGTTTTAAAAAGATATTTTTAACATTGAGTATTAATATTGTGCATATATTTGTGCGCATCGCGCATATAAAAAGTGTAATTACACCTTTGAACTAGAAAAAAGTTTCAATATAATTAGACACCTGACTTTTTTTTTTTTTTAAATGTAAGTAATTAGCCTAATTTGACCTGCTATTGTACGTAACTTTCAAGTTAAATGTGATTGGAATGTCACCTCTATATGTTTTTATGACTTTGATGCCCAGTTCACCTACTACGACTAGTCGTCGACTACTAATAATAATGGTGGTGATAATAATAATAATAATAATAATAATAATAATTTATTGGGATCCAAGTCATCAAAACATATTGACACCTATTACTTTTAATTTAAAAGTTACCTACAATAACATGTTAAATTAGACTAACCCAAACACTGCCTTAAGCAGCATTTGGGAAAAGGAAATTCTATCTCCAAACCACCCCTCTTTATTAATTAAAAAAAATATTACTAATAAAGGAACATTAAGGGCTCCTTTCATAGAGGAGCCCTCAGTACCTTGGCAATCTGATTCAGATGAACAAGCTAAAATTATTGGAGCCTTGAGGCTCCTCTATATTTGTCTCAAGGTTTCATTATTTTTTTTTCAACAATGTGAGAAAAGTGGTAATACAACTCCCTTTATTTATTTATTTGTTATTATTATTATTATTATTATTATTATTATTATTATTATTATTAATCACTATTTTCTATACTTTTCATGGGTAACAGTGTAACACCTTACAAGTAATGAGGTAGTGGATGATTTTTATGATCTTATATAAATATTTACCTGGTAAATGAAGAAATACTAAAGAATATATATTGAAATTTGTGAGACATTCCCTTCTCATATCTATCTTTTTCGGAGTTGGATTGCCACTTGAATTACAACCATGTATTTTTCTCCTTTACTTTATGGAGTTTATAAGCTTTTGACTCTAAGAAGAGCATTCTCATATAACCATAGTGTTATATTATTTTTTTATTATTTTTTCAATTTTACAAAAGATTTGAAAACTATATGTTGATAAACATTTTTTTTCATTTTTCTGATGAAAAAAAAAAAACAAAAGAGAAAAGAAAAGAAAAAGAAAAGAGAAATCGGTAGATCGATGCACTAAATAGGCCTCGACACCTTCATGGTACAACTATGAAGTAATCAGAATCAATCTTTTATTTGTCATTAAGTGAGATTGGTTAGTCTATATTTTAAGCTCAAAATATTTCTAAGTGCGCAATACAACTTGATTCTTCTTATCCTAGATGGAGCCACATTTACACAAGTGGACCATGATTTTTGTATATAATTTTCAACGCTAGTCCTGTATGCATTTAAACTTGTTGCAATGATTATACTCAACTCTGGGGATCACATGAAGCCACCTAACATTTTGGCATTAAAAACTAGTAACATTATAAGGGCATCACAAACTCAGTTTTTTTTTTTTTTTTTTTTTCACTAAATAAGAAAGTGAAAAAAAAAAGTTGATAATTTGGAAGGAAGAAGATTTTGGAAATTTGTAGTAAAATAAAATGAAAATTTATGTGATTATTTTGTGATGTAAATATATGTGGGGATCTACTTTTGATTTATGTCGAGTAAAGTGGATTTGGGTTCTTTGAAGTGAGACGGAGAAATTGATATATTGTACACTCAAGATGAATAATAGGTAAATAAGATATTGATTCTCAAAGTATACTCATTTGAATGGAAAATGGAGTTTGGAATGCTTGGGAGTAGTCTTTGTCCCACATTGAAATGAAAAGTGGGTTTGCACTAAGTATATATATGTGATTCCCTTTTAAAATGAGCTTGAATTGTATAACATAGATAATTTCTCTTGCGTGTCGCGACCTTGGCAATCTAGCTAAGTTATGCCAACTTCTTGATAATATTTTTTCCTAACTAAACCGGAAATTCTCGGTGGATATGTAACCTTTCGGTTTAACCTTCCGAAAATTTACTTTCTGGGTAAGCGACTTTTTAATTTGGAACCTTTCAATTTGCGACCTTGTGAAATTTTACTTTCCGAGTAAATTATTTTTCGGCCGAGAACCTTTCGGTTCATGGCGGTTTGGTCTATCCAGGTGACCTTTTCAGTTCACCTTGTGGTCTGGATGTACATTTCTTTTGGTGAAATGTGTTAATTATGATCAGTTTATAATATGATTTTTAATCAAATGTTTAATGTCAGTTTAATGTTAATTATTTGAACATCTCTCTTATTTTATTTGAAAACCAAAAGAACCAGATATATCAATGCAAAAACGCGGAAATAGAGTTAGGAGGGACAGAGTCCCAGTACACAGAATCTAGATGTGAAAACGCCACAGAGGTAAGAGTAAGAGTAATAACATTTGCTGATCTAGGGACCAAACTAACTTGGCACTATCTGAATGTTGACATAGTCGCCCTACACGCATCAATGGCAAGGGCGGCGTAGGACCGAAAAGCAGGTTGCGGTGCTGTTAAGCCTCCCCAGAGTTGCGAGCAATATGTGAATAGCTGAACGTCCACCACCCCCTTGCGCCTAAGCCATGCCAAAACTTCCCTGCAAGCAGCAGCTTCCGCCATCAGAGGATCGGAGTGAAACAGATTGGAAGACACCCTGCGCATGCTGCTATGAATTCTTCGTTTTGCATTAACAAAGCTGCTCCAAAAGTTGATTTCATAGAATCGGCGTGGTACCCCGCATCGAAGTAACAATGCTGCAGCTGCGACGTCGCAAGGGAGGGACGAAGTAACGATGCTATTTTTTCTTTTTTGTTGGTAGTATCTCATGTGCAACTTTGAATACTATATAGTCTGACTAATTATTGACCAAAGTTATGTTAACTTTTATATTATATATTTTTAATACACTCTAATATATTCATAGTATATGTTCGACAATTATGCCCAACTCTGATTGGGATGAGTTCGAGCCTAAGACATTCCTTATGGAAGTCAATGAGTAAGTTAAGAATAATAAATAGTTAACGGAATATTTTGTTAATAAAGTTTATAGTGACGAAATGCGGGAGTATTTAGGAAAAGTAAATAATATAATAGATGGTAAAGTAAGAAAAATAATAAAAAATATTAAAATCAAAATAATATGAACCGTACCATTTATTTAAACAAACAATTGGACGAACATTTTTTAGTTCTTGTTATAGGCCTAATTGCCTCTTATTAGATTATTAGTATGTGTGTATATATAGTCGCCTTGTTTAGATTGATGAAGAAGGTGATCACCAATGGCATTCTTCAGATCGACGAAGCTGATTGATCGCTTTTTTCAAATCAAGGTGTCATTAAGTAGGCAGCGAACGGCCGTAAATGCCACTAGAAAAAATGATTTTTACAAATTAAAAAAAAAATAAAAATAAAAATCTCATGCCATCATTCTTTTAAGTGTTAACTAATAAGTTACCGATAACAATCAAATATTTGATTGCATAGTTTCATTGAATTTAATTTAAATGTTTAATTGTAACTTTTTAAAATTTATGAGTCCAATTATGTTTTGGTATAAAGTTTAGGATCGTATTTGACTGTTTTATCTCTAAATAATAAAACATTAGTTAAAATGTGATTACTAAGTATTCAACTTGTTATTTTTGTACATTTAAACGAAATAGCTGGTTATTTCCATGTAAAAATTGATAATTTTCACAAGGCAGCTTATGTGCCAAGCCACGTATACAAATAAATTATATATATGTGTGTATATATATATATACACACACACACACAAGTGAGAATGGATGCTCAAGAGAGAATTGAGTAATTTTTTTTAAAAAAAAAAACACGGTGACATTTTTGTAAATAACTTTAATTTTGGTATAAGTAACATGTGTTAAAATTGCAAGTAATTGGTGCAAGGGTGCAAGTAAAGTCACTTAAAAGTGCAACTATTTTCACTTAATAGTGCAAGTAATTTACCTTTGCACCACTGTCCAGATTTAACGGATCATATGTAATTTAAAAAAAGTGCGGTGACATTTTTGTAAATAACTTGAATTTTGGTACAAGTAACATGCGTTAAAATTGCAAGTAATTAGTGCAAGGGTGCAAGTAAAATCACTTAAAAGTGCAACTATTTTCACTTAATAGTGCAAGTAATGAAGTAATTTACCTTTTCATATTGGTGCACCTAATGATAACGTCTTTCACATTGGTGCACTTAACGTTAACATTTGGTACAACTAATGATAACGTTAGATGGGCTTTCATAAAATGAAAAATGATAACGTTAGGTGCACTTAATATTGTTGTTTAGTGTACATTATTAGTTGCACTTATACATTTTACTTGCACTTAGGTGCATTTTATGAAATTGTTATTTGCACTTTTAACACAATTTATTTGTACTTCAAAGTTCAATTAATTACAAAAATACCACCGCATTTTTCATGGTTGCAGTAGGCGCTAGGCGCTAGTCGGGCGGTAGACTAGCGCCTAAGTGGCACCTAGGCGGTACCTAGGCGGTTCTAGGCGGCGGCCTATAAAAACAAAAAAATTAAGTCATATATGTGGGTGTATGTCATATATTAGATTATATATATTATATATATATCTCTTACTTCTCTTACTTATATAAATAAATAAATTTAAATATATATAAATATAATAATAAAATTAACAAGGCCGACTCGCTCGAGTTAACTCAGCCAACTTTGCCGAGATGAGCGAGTTAACTCGGCCAAATTCGGCCCAGTCAGCCGCCAACTCGGCCGAGTTAGGCGCTAGGTGGCCTCCTAGGCAGTCGGCCACCTAGGGAGCAATTCGCCTCGGTCTAGGAGCGCCTAGCGCCTAGGCGGGAATTTTTGCAACAGTGCATTTTTTAAAAAAATAGTCTTTCTGATCCATTAGATCTGGACAGATGAACGACTGCGATGGGCTCTTAGTTCTTTCATGAGCACGTTGTTCTCGCATACTACTGACTCTGTTACAATGTAGTATCTGTTCTGGGGGTGCAACCGAATGCCACTAAACCACAAGGTCATTAGCTATAAGCTTGAGTTCAGGTGCAAACCTATCTTAATTAATTTATTGTGTGAACTTGAGAACTTATGAGGAGCATTGATATGTCTTGATCTAAAGGTCAATAATTTGTAACTTAATTGCATCGCCAAGATTATAAATAGACGAACATGGGTAATGATGGAAATGCAACGTTTCATTCCTTTAATTGTGAAATAAATAAATAATAAATGTATCCTTCTACAATTGCACTGCGTGATTTCCAGTTGTCAAAACCTGTCCAAGTCTGAAATGCGTTACCGCTTGAATCTCCATGGAAACTGGACACTGTGATGAATCTATCGGTGGCGACTAATCCACCATGAACACATGCTTGTTTTGTGGGATATGTTTTTTTTTTTTTTCGGTTTGTACGATTACAGAATAATATGGTGTAGGAAGGTGTCCAGGGGATGCGAAAGTTTTAGACATGGAGGTGCACTGGGTTGTGACCTAGTGTATTTTAAAGAGGTTAACATATGAACCTATATATATCACGGATTTTGAGACCCAATCACACGCTAACGACTGACAACACATTTGTTGGTTGCCTTTTTCAAACAAAAGAATAAGGCGACTAGCTGGTTGCTTTCTTTAGATTGAGAAAGAAGGTGATCACTAGTAGCATTCTTCATATCGAGGAAATCGTTTGGTTGCATTTTTATTTTTTTTGAGTACTATTGACTTTGTTGGTTGTTTTCTTCATATCAAGGTCCTTAAGAAGGTGACTAGAGGGATTTGGATTATTATGAATGAAATTTCTTTTGCGTTGGTTTTCAAAAATAATAATAATAATAATAATAATAAAATTAGGCGACCAGTAGTCACACTTGCCACTTGAAAAATGATTTTGACAAATTAAAAAAATTAAAACAAAAACCAAAAAAATGTCATGTCATCATTCTTTTACAGCTCGTTTAGTTCGCTGGAAAATATTTGAAGGAAATGGAATTCAAATTCCGTGGAAAACAAATTACCAGGAAAATAGATTTCGTTGTTTGGTTGGTGGAAAATAAATTACTGGGAATATGAATTCCATTGTTTGGTTGGGTTTGGAATGATAAGAAATAATGAGTATAATGACATATATAACCCTACACAATAATAATAATATAATAATAAAAAGAGTAATTAATAAAGTATGGTGAGGGTAAAATTGTGATACTAGTTTTTCATGGAAAACAAAATACCTAAGATTTGGTAGGAAAACATTTTCCTCATTGTCAAGGAAAACTTTTTCCCATGGAAATTGTTTTCCATCCGACCAAACAACATAAAACACCATTTTCCCCCACTTTAAGGGGGCGTTTGGTTCACGGAATGTTAGATTACCTTAGGGAATGTTAGATTGCTGGGAATGTTAGATAACTGGGAATGTTAGATAACTGTGTTTGGTTTAAAATTGAAGTAGGTAAATAAGACAACGGAAATAAGATAAATTGATTAAAATTTCAAAAGCTCAATATTAGGAATAAGATAAGGGAATGTGAGATTACCTAAGAAATCGGGGTGTATCTCACATTCCCTTCCAATAGCTAAAAACTTCATCGGGAGGTTATGTTACATTCCTTGGGAATCTTACATAACCTGAACCAAACATGATAATCTTATATTACCAAACAAATATAACCTTAGTTATCTTATATAACTTGAACCAAACGCCCCCTAAGGAAAACATTTTCTATGGAAAATGTTTTCCATCCAACCAAACACCTCCTTAGTGTTTTTTTTTTTTTTTTTTTTTTGCAAACAAACAACCTAGATTTCATTATCCAAAGTAAGAACATCATACAAGAAAGAAGGTGGCGAACTCGCCCAAATGATGCAATCAGCAATGAATACGGCTCCTCGAGCTAGTGAGTGAGCTGCCGTATTCGCGGACCGCTTAACAAACAAAAAGCTAATACACTGAAAATCATTAGCTAGTTTACGAATATCCTCTAAGACTAAATCAAAGGATGATATCAAATTCGGATTGTTTAGTCCTTGGATAACAAGAAGAGCATCAGTTTCGATCTGAACTTTGTCCACTTTCATCTCCTTTAACCATTTCAAAGCTTCCCTAATGCTGATAGCTTCTGCTTCCCTTGGTTGGAATATGCCACACCACTTTTGCTCTTTTGCTGCCATAAAGTTTCCTTCCTCGTTGCGGAGAATGAAGCCAAGACCAGTAGAGTTAAGGCCTTTGTTGACAGCTGCATCTGCATTCAGCTTAACCCAGCCATGGGGGGGTTTCCTCCAACGAATAAGATCAGATTGAGAGGTAGGTGTGGTTATGGATTCACGAACTCTTGTCCAGGCCTCCAAAAAGCTACGCGCCCCATCCACCACAGCAGCGCAATTAGGGGTAGAATCATTCCAGACCTTTTGGTTCCTTGCCTCCCAAATCCTCCAGCTGGTAACCATTAACAGGCAAAAAGCATTGGCATTCATTACCTTCATGTTAGATGTGAGCCACTCCGTCAGGCATTGACCATCTGATATCGGCACAACATTTAGGATCCTCCAGCAGTCTCTCGCGAACTGGCATGAGGTGAGCAAATGCAGCATAGTTTCCGGGTGGTTTGAGCATAAATTGCACAGGGGAGAGCATTGAACTTTCCTCACAACCAGATTAGTAGCAGTGGGTACCTTATCTGTACATGCTTGCCAAATAAAGATTTTTACCTTTGGAGGAATAGAAAATTTCCAGAACTGAGTCCAGGCCCATTGGTCGTTCAGCACCAGCTCTCCTCCAAGCATCCGGTAGCAGCTCTTCACAGTGTACATCCCTTTCTCTTCTCCCTCCCATATGAGTATATCATCGTGCTTATTGGTAGGGATAGGAATTTGCATGATTAGATTTTTATCAAACTCATCAAAGAAATCTTCAAGGACTTCACTATCCCACTTGTTGCCATTAACATCAAGTAAAGATTCCACTCTGACGTCCTCCAAGTAGACTGGTTTTTCTGTCTGTATGTAATGATGGAATTTATCCGGGAGCCAGGGATCCTCCCAGACTCTAATGTTCTTACCATTACCAACTCTCCACCTGCAGTTGTCCCTGATGATCGTTTGGCATTCCATAATACTCCTCCACACAAAGGACGGATTACTTCCAAGGTTGGCATTGAGGAAATCGGAGTTCCTGAAATATTTAGCTTTAAAAATTCTGGCCACTAGGGACTGAGGGCTCTGAATAAATCTCCATGCTTGTTTGCCTAGCAATGATAAGTTGAAGTCCCTGATCCGCCTGAAGCCCATACCTCCAGCTATTTTAGGCTTACATAGATCATCCCACTTACTCCATCTGATCCCCCTTCCATTATCATGAGAGCCCTTCCACCAGAAACCATTGAGAGCTACCTCTATCTTGTTACACAGATCAAGGGGAAGAAGAAATATGCTCATTGCATAAGTTGGAATTGCCTGAAGAACGTTTTTTATCAGAATTTCCCTTCCTGCCCTGGAGAGGAATTTATTATTCCAACTATGGATCCTGCCAATCACTTTATCCTTAATGAATCCAAGAATTTCAGTTTTCCTGCGGCCAATAAGGGAAGGTAAACCAAGATATTTGCCCCTTGAAGAATCCTCAGCAACACCTAGGATCTCAGATATGACTTCCTTTGATACACTGTCTACATTTTTGCTGAAGAAAATAGATGATTTGTTGAAATTAATGACCTGACCAGATGCCTCTGCAAACTCCTTTAAGATTGTATTCAATAAATTGGCTTCAAAGGAGTTAGCCCTGCAGAATAGATAACAGTCATCTGCAAACAGCAGATGTGAGATGGGAGGGGCACTTCTTGCCACTGAAATACCATGAAGACTACCCAGCTGAACTTCATTATTTATCAAAGCACTAAGACCCTCCATGATAATGATAAAAAGGTACGGGGATAGAGGGTCGCCTTGCCTTAATCCTCTTTCTGGAAAAATAGGGCCTATACACTGCCCGTCATGTAGAATAGAATAACTGACAGAACGGATACACCCAGAGATCATAAGCACAAAATCCACACAGAAACCCAACTTTAGTAACATCTTTTCCACCAAACCCCAGTTGACTCTATCGTATGCTTTGCTCATATCCAATTTTAACCCTACAGCTCCCATTTTTCCCTGGTTTTTCCTATGCATGTAATGGTGTGTTTCATAGGCAATGAGAAGGTTATCCGTGATCAACCTTCCTGGGACAAAAGCAGACTGGTTCTCAGAGATAAGGCTATTAAGGAAAGGTTTCAGTCTGTTAGCAATAGCTTTGGCAAGAATTTTGTACAGGGTGTTACAAAGAGCGATAGGCCTGAGGTCATTCATGGAAGTGGGCTTGGTAGTTTTAGGGATGAGGACAATGTGAGTGGCATTGCTATTGGGTGGCAGAGTTTTGGATTTCCTAAACTCTTCACAGAAAATCAATACATCCCCCCCAACTATGTCCCAAAAGTGCTGAAAAAATCCCGGGGGAAGTCCGTCAGGACCCGGGGATTTATCCGGCTTCATATCAAACACCGCATTACGCAACTCCTCATTAGTAAAAGCTTTCATCAACGACTCATTTTGTCTGAGGGAGATTTTGTTCTCCAGGCAATCAAGAACAGGTTTAAAATTTCCAGATTCCCCAGCAAAAATATTCTGAAAATAATTTAGAATCACATGATTGAGTGCGTTACCTCTTTCAGCCCATGAGCCATCAATATTTATGAGTCTTGTGATCTGATTATTACTCTTTCTTCTCCTGACTGCATTGTGGAAGTAGGTTGTGTTCTGATCACCCTCCTTGAGCCAGAACTCTTTTGCTCTCTGTTTCCAGTAGTCATTTTGGTGCTGAATGGCCCTCAAGTGTTGGTATTGTGCTTCCTTGAACTGATTGCATCCTTGAGGACTCGTTTTGTTCTTAAGAATCTGCATGCGATGAGCCCAGTAATCAATTCTCTTTTTAAAATTGGTGGTGAACAACTTGCCCCATTTCCAAACAGCTGCACTGCATTTGTCAATTCTACAATGAATGTCATCTCCCCTTGAATTGTTCCAACTTTCCATAACCACCTCACGACATTGGTTCTCTCTTAACCATAGGTTCTCGAAACGGAACCTCTTAGTGCGGATTCTTGCCGGAATCGGTACTAGTCGAAGCAAGATAGGTAGGTGGTCACTACGGGAGGTAACTAAGGAGCAAGCCCTAGCCGCTGGAAATTTGTCTCTCCACTCATCAGACACTAGGATCCTGTCCAACTTTGCCTGTATCCAATCTGGGGTGCCTCTTGATTTTTCCCACGTAAGCTGATGCCCATCGAAAGAGAAATCAGATAAACCACTCTGTTCCACTGCATCTCTAAACCCTTCAATCAACCAATTGGGTTGTGGATTGCCCCCAACCTTCTCGCCGGTATCTAAGATGTCATTGAAATCACCGAAGACAGCCCACGGAAGATTACATTGAGTCGATAATCTTTTGAGAAGATTCCAGCCAACCTCACGCTGACTTCTGTCTGGTTCACCGTAAAATCCGGTAAGTCTCCACTTATTGTTGTCTTCCTCCTCATTGATAACCATATCTATATGGCGGGCCGAATATGACTTGATTGATACCATTGAACCATTTCTCCAAAAGCAAACTAGGCCCCCACTTTGGCCTCTACTATTGACTGCTAGCATACCTTCAAAACCCAACCTTCTCCTAATGGGCTCCAGCTTCAACTCACACACCTTTGTTTCAATAAGAAAAATAACATCGGGCTTATTTGAGTGGATTAGGTCCACTAATACCTGAACCGACGTGGGGCTGCCCAACCCACGGCAGTTCCAAGCTAAGAAGATCATTGATGTAGGTGGGCCTGGAAGCCAGGTCCCACCTCTAAAGAGTTAACTAACAAGTTATTGATTTAAAAAAAAAAAAAAAAAAAAAAACCTTGATTTTATAGTACGATTTCATTGAATTTAAGTGTTGAATTGTAATTTTAAAAATTTATGGGCCTAATTGCTTTTTAATATAAAGTTTAGGAGACTATTTGACTTTTTTTAGTGCTATCGACTTTATTACAGTTTAGTATTTGTTTAATCTATTTTTTCTATCAGTTGTAGTCCAAAGAGTCTGGTTGTTATACCGTAGACCATGGTCCAAAAATTGCGTCATTTCTTTAAGTAAAAAAACGGCAGTCGTTACTTTTTAACAAACTCCATATTTTTTTTTGTGTTCATAACAAAATGAAACTACACTATACCTAAAATCGAATTGTCTCACATATTGTGTTTATATTATCAAATGAAATTGTAATTGAATTGAAATGATACTTTAGTTGTGTTGAAATGAAACTATAGTATGTATAAAATGAAACTGAATAACATGTCTCAGTATTAATTGTATATTGTCAAATAGAATTGTAGTTGAATAAATATGATACTTTAATTTTGCTGAAATGAAATTACAGTATGTAAAAAAAAAAAAAACTGAATAGCATGTCTCATATATTGAGTGTATATTATCAAATAAAACTGTGATTATATCAAAATGATACTATAATTGTGTTGTAATGAAACTATAGTGTATATAAAATGAATTTAAATAAGAATTTCACACATTTGAGTGTATATTGTTCAATGAAACCGTAGTTGAATTATAATTATAATTTAGTGGTGTTGTAATAAGAGTACAGTGTGTATAAAATGAAATTCAATAACATGTCTCACTGTAATAAGACTATTGTATGTATGTATAATGTCGAATGAAACTGTAGTTGTGCTGAAATAAAACTACAATGTATATAAAATGAAACTGAATATGTTATACTATAAAATTTGCCAAAAAAGTCAATACCTCACCACCGCGGTTCAATCTTGTTACCTTCCTTCAAAGAGAGACACAGATGTGTTAATTGAGCACAAGGTGTTTGGTCTATTTGACTTTTTATCTTTAAAAAATAAAAATTATTGGAGTAGAAAAGTAGTTTGAGAACATTTTTTTAAAAAAATAGAGTTTGACATTACTTAATAATATGGAGTACAAAAATTAGTTAAAATGTGATTACTAAATATTCAACTAATATTACATATAAAAAAAAATGAAAGAATTTTAATTTAAAGTAGGGAGTGTAATAGGAAGAGATGGGGCCATTGCGATTTAATATCCAAGTATACTAGGACTATTACATTTGCAGTTTGGACCTCCAACATTTCACAATTTTGTCATCTTAACGCCGCCGCCATGAACAACCACCGCCACCACCCTCCGCGGCCGCCCCCGCCGCTGTCATCTGCAATCAACCACCACACCACCACCCAGCTCCTCAAGCACACCACCTCCATCTTCATTTCCCATCTCCTCCTCTTCCTCTTCCTCGCCTCTCTCATCTTCATCTTCCGCTCCAACGTTGACAACGGGGCCCACTTCCTCACCTCCTTCATCGACCGCGATCCTTCCCTCAAATCTCTCCTCTCTCGCATCGACCTCTCCTCCTCCTCCTCCGCCGCCGCTGCCCATCATCACCACCACCACCTCCGTCACCATCGCCGCCGCCGCCCGTTTCTTCATCTCACCCGTGTCGGCACCCTCGATGATGATTTCTTCTCTGGCGACCCGGACCTCGATCGCTCCCTCTTCCACCCTTCATCGAAGCCGACCCCCAATGCCTCTTTCCTAATTCTCTCCAATTTCGATCCAAGATTAGGGTTTTCGGACCCCGTAGTCGACCATGGAATCGCCATCTCCCAAGCTGTTCGCCCCGGGTTCGTGTCGTTTAAGCCTTCCTCTGAAGCCTTGGATATTGATAATAACGCTACGATTGTTAATGATGGGCGCAATGACAACACAGTGGTTGATTTGCAGTTCTTAGTGAAGGGCCTTGAGCTGGGCCGCCGTGACGTCACGGCGTTACTTTTTCTAGTGGGTTTATTCTCCGCTGCTTATGCGTATGCGGTATTTGCATTCTTGGTTACGTACACTTGGGTACATGGCATTGTTTTCGTTCAGGTTCTGGATAATTTGTTGGGGAATTACAAATCATATTTTAGGACTGCTTGGGATGGTGCTAATTTGGGGCTCAGAAGGCTTTCTGGCTTCATTCTAATGCGATGGGCAGTGAGGGATGCATTGGCACAGGTATTGGGAATTTGGTCTTTTGGCGAAATTGAGGATCAATATGAATTCTTGAAGATTTCTGTAAGAATGAAGTTGATGCCTTTTTCAGATGTGGCACCATGGATTACAGGGCATGAGAAGGAAAGTGTGTGCTTTATATTGTCATGGTTCTTGGTTGAGTTGCTGGTGGGATTTATGTTTGCTGTGGACTCTTGGATTGTGATTGTGGACTCGAGGAAGAGTGGTAGGGAGGTTGTGAGAGAAGGGTGCCATTTGTTGGTTTCGTTGCTCGGCCCTGCTATTGAGATCAAGGGCTGGGAGGCCATGATTTGTGGGTCGTTGACAAAATGGATATTGGGCGAGATTTTTGGTGAAGTATTTGCAACTGCATTTCAGTCGGTCATGGAAGTCTATTTCATGGTAGCATGGTTGATGTTTTATTTGGCTGCTAGGTCAATTGATGCAACGTCTCTTGGGAGGGCATTCGGGCGAAGAGAGATGGAAGGTTTTCTAGAGGGAATTAGATAATAATTCTTGTTAGCGGTTTTTATTCAAAGGGTTAGTTCCATTGCCTCTATAGTTGCATTTCAAGTGTGCCATTATTGACTACATTGTCGTGCTAAAAGCTTCTGGTGCTTTATCTGTTCAATGCTTTGAACATTCAAGTAATGTAGCCCTGGCGTTATTAGATGATCACCAGCTCCCGCTCTGTATTTGTCCCGAGGCAATACAAAATCTGTAGACTACTAGACTTCACTGGAATTCTTGAGAATACCATGTCGTGTTCAATTCTTATGAAAAACGCTTCCGGTGAGAAATGTATAAATACTAGTGATAGATTGCCCATTTTTTGTGTTGCTGCTTTTGGTAGTTCAAATAGACAAAACACAAGCTGTCTCAGTTTTCTATATGCCATATTGATGTATATTTTCAAAATCTGAAGCAAAATGAGTTGGATAATTTCATACGTTCCAGAGAAGCAAATTCTTCACTTAGCTTTCTGTTTATTGTAATTCTTACTATTGCTTTGGATCACACTATTTGTATAATTGATCAATGTATTCATTTTAGCATTGGTATCTCCAAAACTTCAGGTTGAGGACATAGAAAACATTATGGTATTTTGCAGAGGTTATATTCCATCTTCTAGTAATGTGATTTGAGAGAGCTGTGCCATTATTGCTACAATGTTCATGTCTGGGCAAGCCTCATATATCTGCTTTGACATTCAGTGTCTGAAATGCCAAATTTGATGTTTTTTGAGAACTCCAGGTACCATTGAAGGTTGAATTTTATTCTTCATCTCTGCCTTTTTGGGTAAAACTACAGTGAAGGAATCCACTATTCTGAGATTTGGGATTGGGATTTGATCCCTGCTCTTAAAAGTTCATATGCCTTCTGATAGTCTTTTGTGTTTTTATTTGTTGAAACATCTCTAAGGATCATATATATTTCATTGTAATTTAAGATCGCGTGTTAGTGTCACTTGACTACAAGGTTTTTGTGTTTCGGGAATTATAGTACCAAGGCAAGAAAGTAAACATGAAGAAGAAAGTTGTAAAATCCTGCTATTGCAGCAATCTTAGATAAAAGTGCACAGAATGAGTATGAATGTACAATCAGCTACTAAACAGAGAATTCTTAGATAGATACCAAATCTCAATATGGACTCTGCAGGCATTAATAATGTTACATGAGTTTATTAGTAAGAATGGGGAGTCTTGGATCTGCAGTTTCTTGGATATGGATGAACACTTGCCAATTCAACGACACGGTGCAAGATGGGTTTTGGCAAGGGCCGCCATGAAAAACTTTGCTTTCCCTTACCCTGCATTCATCATTGCAATGGTTCCAAAATTGTTACAAATCATGGCAAATAAACATAAAACTCATTGACAGGATACCCAAATATGGCGAGAGAAAGAGAGGTGGGGATAACAGAAGTATGAAACTAGGAAGAAGAACTGACCGCTTTCTTGCTGCTTTGGTTTTGAAGATGGGTGGCTTTTAAGAGATTTCTCCATTTGTCCTGTGGAGTTTAAGAGCAGAATAGAAGCATTCCTTAATCAGAACGAGCCTTTTCGGTTGAACAGCAAACAGAAGGAAAGTGAAGGATTTCTCATTTTAGCAGTATAGAACACACTTGACCACAGGGCATAACCATACCTTGAGATCTACTGGTGTCCGGTGGTCAGATGAAGAGAAGAAAAGCCTCTTTATTTGACTCCATCTCCCAACTCCACATTGAGAAACACCATCGATTAACTCTCTCACCTCTGAAACAGTCCATAGCCTGTGGTGCTTCCTTCGAGCACCATCTCCATCAGATCTTAAAGTTACAACACCATCATCACTCTCATCCATCAACATCTCATTCTCATCATCAGATTTTAGCGCCTGTAAAGTATAACATTAAACAAATTACTATGAATAATAGTTAAATCAATGATTCTTACCTTTCATGAACTATTTCTTGAATTTCATATGCAAATATTCTTACTGATAAGTTATCAACAACATAAGAACACTAGTGGCATTCATTTTTCTTTTTTCTTTCTTTTTTTTTTTTTTTGATATTACAAATGTAAATTGACTAATTGAGGAGATATGAAAGGAATCAGATAGAACATTGAACTTTACCTTGTTCACATTGCATGCTGGACTGTTGAGATATTCTTTGGAACCAAAAGGTAATATGTGGTTCTGGTTTGCCTTATTCACATTGGATGTGTGCTTGTCATCACATTCTTCAAATCCAGACATGTGTTTTGCCTTGACTGTCTTGTTCAACTTAACCTTATGCACATCCAATTCATACCTTTGACGACAATTTTCAAGGCTAAATGATGACAACTGGTTCAGCTTCACTTTCTTAACATCAGATGCATGTTTCTTATCACCATCTTTGTCGCCAGACAATGGTATCTCATTTGGCTTTACCTTCACAACGCTGGATGGATGCTTTGAGTGACATTCTTCGGGTACTAGAGGTCCAAATGGCACTTGGATAGCTTCACAAAGAGTCTCCTCAGGTTGAAACTCAAGTGCTAGAGGTTTATTATGTTTCTTACTACATTTGAGTTGATGACACTTATCCTTTGATAAAGAAGTGGAAACCTCTAACTTTTTCTTAACACGTCTTGTATTAATAAGATCTACTGATTCATCAATATATCTGCGAGTAGGCTTACGTACTCTCTTCTGTGTATGAAGCCCATTGCAGTTACCGTCTTGGGAAGAATTCTTTGTGGATGAATCTTGGAGATAAAGGCTTTCATGATCCGCGTTTGGCCCGCCAATACTTAACTCTTTGTTTTGCTTGATTGTAGACATGCAGATGGACCCACTTGATGTCAGAGCAGGAGTGAATATTGCATCTTCATCATTATTATCAGAAGATATACTTCCTGGCAAGAAACTCGATACATTTTCCAAGTAGTCAATATCTCCCGAAGTGAATGAAGTCGGGAAGCTCAAGCAGTTGTCATCAACTAACATTTTATCCTCAAATTTGTTGTTCGAAAGTTCATGATTTGTCATCTCGAGTAGATCATTCCAGCATTCAGTTTCTTGAATTACACCTGACAAATATGGCATTCCAGGCTCCTTAATTATTTACTTGAACAATATCATCCAAATTCATGGTGCTTAAGTGCTTTCAGTACATTTAGTATCTAGCTATAAAGAAAAAATCGTTTAATGCTCATGATATATAATATTTATCATTACTATTATAAATATATTATCGTAATATTCTAAAAATAAGAGATATTATTCAAAAAGCAAGTTCACCTAAAAGATAATCTTCACATTCGCTGAAGGGATCATTTGATGCTTCAAAAATTTCAGCTTCAGTATGACTCGGCTCTATATCAAGCACCTAACTCAAGTAACACATAATCAATGAAAAACCAAGATCGTAAGGAATAACATCAGTATTAAAATTTCTTTCTTCTGTTTTCAGTTTTCCAGGAATGGGAAATTATGATAAAATCCTCAATACGATGTGCTAGCATAATTGGGGTGTGATCCACTCCCTATTGAGAAAAGGAAAATATGAGGACGAAGATCAGAAAGAAAGCAACCTATTTGAAAAGAAAATAATACAAAAATTACAACTTTTTTTCCGTACAAGAAGACATAGAAGTTTCCTCCAAATTCCAAAAACAAGAGTTCCTTACTCAATGCTTATATCTAGGAAATATCACACGCCAGACACATTCCTTCTTGCAAAGCTTACACATCCATTGTTCTAAGGACATAGTAGTTCTAAGGTAAGCACTCGATGATTAACAACAATAATCTTCAAATAAAAAACAAATAACACCACGCTCTCCAAGAGTTTCTCTTAAAGAACAGTCAATATTAGTTTTTCTTTTGTGTGTGTGTGTGTGTGTGTGAAGCCTAATGATATTATCTTTGGAGAATAATGAGCTTCGCTGAACAGTTATTGACTAACAGGTCATGCGTCCAATCACGGGATATAAACACATGAGATATCTGCCCAATAATTTAAACTTTACTCATCTCTTTCAGAAAGTAGCAAACTCAGGAGGAAGGGCCACATACTTCAAGATTCATCTTGTTCTCCCGTTCGAATGAAATACTGGGATCTGGGCCACCTATTAACATCATAAATTGCACCGCTATTAGACGTGATAGAATGGTTTTCTTGCTAGTACAGAGATAGAAGAGATGAGCAAAAAGAAGCAAAAACAGCACCAAATAGATTAAATTGTTTAAGTTTTTAATAGAAGTGAAAATTGATCATGTGCATTGGTAGGGCAGATGAACACACAACATTCACTCAAGGAGAAGCGAGATTAATATTTCTCCCTAGAGACAGACATAAATCAGCCACTAAAAGCTCATAAAAAATTCTAAACATGCGTATGCCCTTATTAATGAAATCTATTCACAATTCCCTAAGAAGTTATTCTTTTCATACTTTCCTCTTTGTAGCCTACAAGTTGAAGAGAGTAAAGAATGAAAAAAACATCAGATATTACCACAATAGGATCCCAATAATTTCAAGTATTAGATTCATACCATACACTGTCAATCTAAAGAACTAAACAATTGACTTGTATGGCAAAGTGCTTTAGCTATAAAGGGCAAATTGATGGTTCTTTGAATAGCGGTTTCGATATATACCTTCCATTTCACTGCAATTCCTCAATTCCTCAGAGTCAGACTCTTCTTGTGAAAGCATAAGAAACAACAAGCTCCTCTTTGGGCTCTACAAGAAAGCATTCAATTTCAATTGAATAATCCCCAAAAAAATGAGAGAAATGTTCGTCTTTTGCAACCTGTAAAGTAACAAATATCCAAAAAGTTTGTCTTTTTCAACACAAGATTCATCCCAAATTCTTGAATTCTAAACTGCTCTCAGTAATGCAAAACAAAATTTAATTTAGTGCTCACCTCCACTAGCTCAGGCGCTCAGACACGCACCTCTCCAACCTTAAAGTTCAATTCTTTTCCTTAAACGACTCAATGTAATCTCCGACAAACAGCACGCCGCAATTTTCGCAGCAACGATTAAAGTTCCCCAAAATGTAACGGCAAAAAGATCGGAAACAAATTTAGGGAAAAGGGAATAAACATGGGAAGCATTTATTAACAAGAATGGGATTGAAAATGCTAACCTTAATCATCAAGAAAAGAGTTGGGGAAGAAACATGATCCCGCTTGCTTCCACCATGGCACGCACAGGCACAGTAGCTGAAGTGGAGTGAAAGAAAGAGAGGCGAGCTGAGGAATTTTATACGGCGGATTCCAAAAGGGCTTTAGGGAGGAGCGTTGTAATGTGGATTTAGAATCCGAGGTGGCTGGCAAGTGGCAACTTGGGCTACGTTGATTCCGAGGGTTGGTTGGTGCGAAGAGTTTGGTACTTGGGTCCATGCCTTTTCGGTATGGTGACTATGGTCTCTACTCTCTCGCATGTGCTTTCAAATTGGTCTCAACTTTCCACTCCCACAATACACTCAACCGCCATTGAAGTGAAAATTTTTACATTATTTCATGGGAATTTCTTTTTTTTTTTTT